>JASJET010000129.1:2330000-2520000 GCA_034092305.1 Diaprepes abbreviatus
ATCCAGGATAGTCTGACTCTTCTTTTCATTTCTTCAGTTTGAATGTATTTATTTAGTTTTGTTACTTGACCTAGATATATATACTCCGACACTTCCTCCAATTTCCTTTGTGCGACTGCTATAACCATTTCTTCAGTTTGATTTGTCATTACTTTCGTTTTGTCATAGTGCATTTTTAATCCTATTTTTGACGCATCGTTGTCCAGTTCTTCAATTATTTTCTGCAATTCGTCTTTCTTATCTGTTATCAAAGCTATATCATCGGCGTATCTTAGGTGATTCAATAGCTCTCCGTTTATGTTGATCCCATAATTGTCCCTTTGTAATTTTTTAAAGACATCCTCTAAAGCTTGGTTGAATAGTTTCGGTGACACTGTATGTCCTTGCCTGACCCTTCGTCCTATTTTTAATGGTTTAGTGCTGTTGCATTGTTATATGTTTGTTATTAAATCTATGTATCTATGGTCCATCCAGCTATTTTGCAACGAGTTCTTAACTGCCCAATATTCAACGCTGTCAAAGGCCTTTTCAAAATCTATGAATGCTATATATAGAGAAATCTGATATTCGTTGGCCTTTTCTATTAGAATTTTTATTATCAGTGAGTGGTCGCATGTGCTGAAGTCTTTCCTAAATCCAGCCTGTTTTTGTGTTTGGTAGCCATCGAATTTGGGGGTCAGTCTATTTGTCAGTATTTTAGTTAGCAGTTTATACATGATATTAAGTAGCATTATTGGTCTATAGTTTTCCAAATTCTTTCGATCTCCTTTTTTAAATAGTAAAAGGGTCATTGCTTCATTCTAACTGGTTGGTATCTGTTTTGTACTAAGTATCTTGTTGAGAAGGATGTACAAAACGTTTCTAGTTGTTTTTCCACCATTCTTCACCGTTTCTGCTGTGATTCCATCTTTACTTGGCGATTTGTTATTTTTCATTTCTTTCAGGGCCTTTTTAATCTCATTTGTACTAATTTCGGGTTGTTCGTTATTTAATAGTCATATATATTTGGAAAAAACTGAGACGAAAAAATATAAATTAAAATTTTCTGCACCCAAGTTAAGATTTATGGTGAAATGGGTTTCCTATTATTTCATAAAATTAACTATAACCATTAAAATCATCTATCTAAATTAACGTTATTTTAATTACTACAGTTTCAGTTTTCCTGAACTTTGAGCACTCACTTGTAACTTTTTATGCTTTCACTGAACACAATAATTAGTTTGGTTAAAGAAAAGTTATTATGAAAAATGTTCGTATAACTATATATTAAAAGCAACATAATATTTGTGTTGGGTATGATCTTTTGCAAGCTGATTTATTTAGTCCTGCAATAAAGAGAAATTTTATGTACTTAAAGTTTTTAACTTAAACTAAAATGGTATTAAGAAATTAAAATATTTTACGCAAGCATCTATAATACTTTTTAAGATATTTGACTTATTACACAGGTCTGTAAAATTAATATTATAATTTAGCTTTTTTGGGTTTGAATAATTTATCTCGCTATTTTGCTAAGCCAGACTCTAAAATAGCCGTAAAAGAGTATTAGACTGTTCGATATTGAGGCATCCTAACTGAGTTGAGATCTGAATTTAGTATGGTGTAGGGGAATTGAAGTCTACTAAGAAAAATTGTTAGTAGAAGTCACATTTTTTTCAATTATAATAATTTTTAATTAGGAAATAAATTTTATTTATTTCAGTATCAGAAAGTCATTCCCTCTTATTACCCCATACTTCGTGAAATGAGAGCACATTTAACGCTCATATGTGAAATGGGCAGTAGCCGACCCAGGGGGGAAGATGAATTGACTCGACTCTGCGTCTTACACTAGGAATATGAATGCTATTGGTATCTTCATTCAGAAAAAATAGACCTGACCCTGCCTCTTATCTAGGAATGTGAATATTGCTGGCCCCTCCCATCCCCTCCGTCGACAATTTGCCTTCACTTGCCATACTGTATTTTTGTGATATCACCCCTCCCCCCCAATAGAGATGCTGGATCCGCTCCCAGAAATGGGAGCCATAGTTTTTAATTCCTTCTTAAATATAAAGCTTAACATAATCAAATTAATCAAATCTTAGTTGTTAATATAGGGAACTATGTGTAACATAAATAAAGAAATCAAACTGTTAAACAAAACAAAGAAATAAACCTCAAATTATTAAAAAAATACAAAGAAATAGACAATTTAAGGATTCAAACAAAAAGCATAAATATAAGTGCTAGATTATCACTGCCAACTGCGCTCATCGTCGCAAATGAAATTTTCATCAGTTGATGATTCTTTATCGTCACTTTTGAATATTTTTTTCCCTTTTTTAACAGTTTGTTTCTTGGTTGTAGTCTGTGTTCGTTTAACACCTTTATTTTTTGGGACATTTTTATTTGGCACAATTTTCTTTATTACGTTTCTTATTTTTTTCTCTGAATATGGCTTTCATTGGTGGGCTTGTGAAGATTTCACAAAGCTGTTTGTTTTTCAAGAACTTGTTTTTATTAGAGATGTGGTGTTATGCCATTGGGCTTACAATGACCACAATAATAGCAAAGCCAGAAATTGTTTGATCCTTATCATTATTGGTTCTACATTGTTGTTTATCATTTGATGAGGACGAAGTTGCGGTAGGTCTGACGGTAGCTGGCTGCTGAATGACTTATTCCTGTGATGTTATGTATGACGTGGATGGAATCGTGGCAGGGCTTACAATAGCTTGTTCTTGAATGACTGGTGTATACATGCATGGCCTTACGTGGACCAGCACTGGAGTTATGGCAAACCATTCCTATAACCCAACAAAAAGACTATGAGATTCTTAGTGCTGAATTAGAAAGAAGATTTGGAGATGAGCACCGGCGCCAGTTATATCAGTCACAACTGAAGTGAAGATATCAGGGAAATGGAGAAAGTTTGCAAGAATATGAAACTGATGTCCGACGCCTTGTGCATCTGACTTACTCAGAAACTACGAAAGAATTCCGAGAAGAGCTTATGATCCAGTATTTTATGATGAAATCAGAGATCAGGAAATCCAAATTATGTTGCGTATAAGCAAGTTTAGCTATTGTAGTGCAGCATTGGGCAGGGTTTTGGAAATAGAGGCAGCTTATAATGTGTCAAGACCAAAAATAAAAACTGTTACCATAGAGAGAAACAAAGACTTACCGAACCAAACAATGGATACAATGTTAGCTGAAATTCTTAAGAAACTAGGCATGAGATGTGATACTTCACGTTGTAGAAAAAAGCCAGGAAGAAATGATCACAAGAGGTAATATTCCACGTTATGGCAGAAACTAGATCGAGTGCTACAGATATGGACAGACTGCACACATGAGATGGGATCACGTGCAATTAAGATCTAGTTCTCCATCCAGAGACCGTATAGAAGTGAACCAGGAAAAACTACAACATTTCAGTTTTAAAATCAAACTTAGAATAAGGGATACTTCACGTTATAGCAGAAACTAGATCGATTGCTACAGATGTGGATGAATTGGATACATAAGAAGTGATTGTCGGGTGTAATTAAGAGACCAGATAAAGTGCTACAGATATGGTCGAACTGAACACACGAGAAGAGACTGTCGGGTGGAATTAAGAAGGCACATAAAGTGCTACAGATGTGGACTAATTGGACACATGAGCTGGGACTGTCAGCTGCAATTAAGGTCTAGTTTACCATCCAGAGACCGCAGAGAAGAGAACCAGGACAAACTGCAACAGAAAAATTTTAATATCAAATATAGACCAGGAAGACTGCATAACAATGCAAGAAGACCATGTGAGGAAGAATGCAAGCAATGCAGCAAAATAGAACAGAAAAAAGGGCTTCCTATACGAATGGTAATTTTTGACATTGATCCAGACTGGAGTACAGCTCAGATGAGAAAAGACCAACTTCAAACTAAAGGAAAAGTCAATGCTACACCTATTACCATAACTGTTAATACTGGTGCTGCTGTATCTCTGATAAAGTCAAGGCTTGTTGATAAATTTAGAATCCTATCAATGTCTGGAAAAGTAACATTAAGAACTGTAACTGGAGAGACAGCTGATGTGATTGAAGGAATGCAAGTGAAGCATCAACTTGGAAGACTAAAATAACCGACATAGAAAATCAGTTTATTCTTTGAATGGACCTAATTTGTCGACATGGATTTTCCTCTGACAGCAAGCTTAACATTCTAAAATTTCGCACCAAAGAATTTATTTGGTCCTATAACTGTGATAACGAACCAATCGGAGGCATTGCACCCAGAACAAATAACCAGAATAAGGGGAAGCACAGAGAAAATTATTTAGGGAAGGTTGGACGAGAGTTTTGTAAGCCATGACGGATTAGTTCAACACTACAACAAACCCGGTCAATACCAGTAGTTAATTCATATGACATCAAGGCAAACTCGGCTGGTTTCCAGCAAGGTGACAAAGTTTGGTTAAGGAATCCACAGAGAAAGAGGGGCAGATTACTTAAGTTGATGCCATCATGGGAAGGGCCACATGCTCTTCTGAAAAGAATCAGTGACGTTGTTTATAGAATTCAACGAAGTCCCAAGACCAAAATGAAAATAGTACATCTCAACAGATTGAAGCTATACTACGGAGATATCGAAGCTGATCGGGACGATCATAATTAGGAGGGGGGCAGTGTTACGGAGGACTAGAAGAAACTTTTTGATATAAATATTTCGATGCGATGAATCATCTTTATTATAATGGACCGAAAGGAATATTATATCAATGAGTCATATCTCTAGATAGATCTCAACTTTTATGCTAGTATATTTCTTGTTATTTCTAGGAGTTTCTATAAGTATATAAATAAGGGTAGTATATGAGTTTTAAGAGTTGTAAAGTTGTATTTTGAATACTGGTGATATATATATATATATATATATATATATATATATATATATATATATATATATATATATATATATATATATATATATATTAAAAAGTAGTAATTAGATAGTTGTATAGTTGTACTTGAATAGTGAAGATATAAAGAACTAATAATTAGAGTTTTAATTGTGATAAAAGTAGTTAATATAGTATTGGATTTTCGTTCATGAAAAGTGTTATATTATATTCTGGGAACCCAGTGAGCAATTTTAAAGAGAAAACAATATCATAAAATATTAAATAACGTAATTTCTGGAATGTGTAGAATTTTTTTACCTATAAACAATTGTTTTTACCTAAAACTATTCTATCTATAATGCTTATCTAACAAATAGCTAAAATGTGTAACATTATAATTTCTCTAGATTAACTGCACAACCCGACTACGTTGCTTATCATCAGTCATTGTGCTGTAATTTGTGACAGTTGGCACTTCTTTTTGTTTCATTAGTGATTTTATTCTCATTTTAATCAATTTTTAATGCACTTTTAAATATATTGGTTTATCTTTGTGTAACAAAGTGAATCAAATTGTGAACAATGGTATAATACTGTTTAATTTGCAAGGATAAACAAATATAGACATTTTTCGAGTACAAGCTTCTCTTAAAAAAAAGAAGAGATGTGTGGTGAAATACCAGACTTTGTTGCGATGCAAAAAAAGGTATTTCTTCACATATTCGTAGCAATTTTGGCTGTAAAGAACTGGATGGTTTGGAATAGGTTTGACGGTTTCTATTTTCAATATAAAATCTCTTTTTTTTCTGCTTATGTCAGCGTAAGTCTACAGAATGAAATTTAATTTTAGGTTTATTAAGTTAAAATCTTTGGTTTTAGTTCTTCCCCCCTGGTCAAATTCTCTCAATATAGCTATCTGAAGAAGATTCCTCTCTCTGCTTCTTTCTTCGCCGCGATGGTAAAATTGCACTACCAAAATTAGAGCTAACAAATTATATTCTAAATATAGAATCGACTATCCAACCATGATGAATTTATATTTAACTTGGTTATTATAACTATTTTTTGCTCGGTATAAAATCTGTTGCATACTGAAAAAAAAATATGTCACGCAAAGTCACCAAACCATAAACAACCGATTGTAAAAATAATTTAAACCTAGTACAGGCATGCTAATATTGCGAAAGGTTCAAAACGTTAAAGGCACCTCTGGTACACGAAAACAATAGTTTCCTATTTCCTAACCACTGATAATTGATAGCCTTATAAAACTAATTGATGTTTTTTATACGTGTTTTTGGTTAATGAGGACCCACGCCTCAAACGAATTAAAAATAAATGTTTGCTTTGAAATGTTATATTGGGAGTCAGTAATTTATTGACCAATTATTGTTTTTTTTTCAATTAAAGTGGATGTTTTTTCCTGAACACAAAATAAAACGGAAACGTTCGTTACGCCAAGTGTGAGTTTTAAGTTCTTGCTACTAACTACACTTGAAAACAACTGGCAAAAACAATATGAAATGGTTTAATACCAAGATATTTATTAGGAAGAAGTTAAGAAAACCAACCTTAAAACCCAAAAAATTATGTATGTATAGTTGGTGATATATATATAATTTATTTTTGTATCTTAAACCTTTGTTAATATTTTTCTGGAATTCTTTCTTGGGTATAGGTTTTTAATTTGAAAATCAAAAAACGACAATTTTTCTGACGTTTCGCTCCAACATAGTGAGCTTCTTCAAAGTTATTTTATATTCATGTCGAATCTTCAAGACCAATTTATGTGGGTTTACAAATCATGCCTCGGAGGTTATTGATGGCGGGAAGCAGTTGGATACAGTGTATATTGATTTGTGTCAATGCATTTGATAAGGTGGACCGTTGGGTGTTTTTGGCTAAGCTTGTTGAGTTTGACTTTTCTAAGAATGCTTTCCTCTTTATGAAAAGGTATCTTTCATGTAGGCCACACATGGTAAGGATGGGAGGGATACATTCATTTTAATTACTTTATTGATGGAACAAAACTACAAAAAAAGACTGAATGCAGGGATTTTGGGGTGCACTTCCAGTCTAATTTGAAACTTAATATTTGCTATCTCATCTATTATTAATAAGGCTTTTAGGGTGCTTGGTTTTGTGATTAGGAACATAAGTCAGTTTAATAACCATAATATAGTAATAAAATTGTATAATGTACTTGTTCGTCCTCATCTAGAATATGCATCTAATGTATGGTCTCCTAGTGCAAATGTGCATGTGCACATGGACATGAGCATGTTCAAAAAGTGTTAGGAAAAATAACTTATATCCATATCTGATCTTTTATAGCAGGATGTTAGAAAGCTTTAAATTTCAAACCCTTCATGAAAGAAGGCAAATTCAATCTGTGATATAATATAAAGTTTAACAATTGTTCTTTGATTAATTATATATCTCTTCATGTACCTAAGATAGGGTTAATGATACAAAAGGGAAAATTCTTTCATATCTTCATTGATAGTTGTTCTCCAATGAAATTAATGTTAACTTAGTGCAACATACTATATAAAAATAATGAAATTGACTTTTTTAATTGTACTAAGAAATTGCTATTGCAGCTTATGCAGTGACCTTTAGGTTTACTTAGGTTCTTGTCCGTGCTCTCTCTGTTTCTGTGTTAGTTAAGTTTGTTAAAATTTCTCTTACATAATTGTAGCTTGTTATGTTTAGGTGTTTGCAGGAGTATCAATAAATAAACAAAATAAAATAAATTTCTAATTTAAAATCTAAAACCACATTTAATATGTAAAATTACATAAAATTATTGCTTTTTTAACAGCACACGCATGAAACGAAGTTTTTGTTTCAAAAATACAAAGCCAACTTGCCTAAAAGATAATTATGCTAATAATTCGGTTATTTTCAGTTTTAGGCCAATATTGAATATGAACTTTTCTGTTCTGTAGATTTTCGTTAGAAAAAATGTATGTTTATTATTTATCCGAAAATGATTATTATTTTTTTTTCTTTGGGGATTAAAGCTTATTTTCAGATCTACTTATGTGTTCCTTGGCATGTTTCACTACTAAAACTTCCCTCTTTTGTTCAACAAACTTGTTTTAGAGCCATTGTTTTAGTTCTCCCTTTCCGACTCCATCTTTGCCAAACGATTTACTTTCTTGTTATCATAGATACCCAAGTGACCAGGGTCTGATTGCGCTGCAATTTTTTGTCAAGCAATCAAGGACATCGTTTTTGTCTAATGTAATGCTGCCAAAAGCCTTGGCATAGAGATTCATCATCATGTAGCCATCAAAGTTCGCAACTACTGCTATTACTACCACTAGGATTGTCTTAATCTATGCCTGCTCTCCGGTCTCTTCCAGCTTTCATTTAGTTGGTTTCGACTTTTGTAATGACACTAGATCATCGCGTTGGTGGACGACCTCTACTTTGGCGGTGATATCACAAAAGTACAGTATGGCAAGCGAAAACAAGTTGTCGACGGGGGGGGGGGGGGAGACACCAACATTCCCATTTCTAGTGTAAAAGGCAAGGTCGGGTCTATTTTTCTAAATTTGAAGCTCTTGGAGAGGGGGGGGCGATCACAAGAAAAAACAAGTTGCCGCCGGGGGTATGCCAGCAGCCTACACATTCCTAGTATAAAAGGCAGAATCGGGTCCATTTTCTTGAACTGATAACTCTTGGGGGGGGGGGGCGGTTATCGCAAGAAAAACAAGTTGTCAACGGGGGGGAATGCCAGCAGCATACACATTACTAATATAAAAGGCAGAATCGGTTCTATTTTCCTGGACTCAAAGCTCTTAGGAGGGGGGAGGGCGATCGCAAGCATACACATTCCTATACACTATTCAAGAACTAGAGAGAGTAATAAAACTGTTACCGAAACCTCCAACGTACCTGCTCCAGTGCCGCAGGTCACTGAGAATTGCCGTAAATTTATAAGCTATTATTATTTTATTGCAACAATAAAATTTCTGATAGTTCAATTTAATTTCTCTCAGTGAGCAAAGTACACCTTACAGTGTGTCCTTAGTGATTTATCTTGTTTGCGCTTGTTTTTATATATTATTTGAGATAAGTGCGATACCCCAAAGATATGACTGCCATATATTTATTCAAAAATCGCGTTAAACCAGGGCATTTTTCCTCAACGAAAAACTTATTACGATGAATGTTTATAATGCTTTAAGATATCAATATCTAGATAATAATGTTAAAAACTATGTTGAGATGTTTTCCAACATGACAGGACTTGGAAAATCTACTATGTACCGAATACTGAACGAGAAAAAAAGGACTAGAATTGTTAGTACTGCCACACCACATTTGATCACAGGCAATCGAAAAACCTCGTTGGAAAAAGAGATGAAAACTGCAATAAAAGGTGTTGTACATACATTTTATTATGAGAAGTCGATTCCAACCGTCGACAAAATTCTAACTAAAATCAATAAAAATCGCGATTTACCTGAAATTAAAAGAACTGAGTTCTGAAAGTTGCTAAGAGAACTTAATTTTTGCTGGGAAAAACCAGATAGAAAATCTGTTGTTATAGATCGTCCGGAAGCTATCCGTTAGAGAAGGATATATCTCTTTCAAGTAAAAGGTAGAGTTGCTAGAAATAACACAACTTACAAAATTAGTAATTTAATTGAACTTTTGAAAGATTTTTTAGAATAAAGTTCCTGCGGAAAATTGGGAAAAATCCATATAATAAAAGAATAAAACAAAATGTGGAAACTCGATCTCATCATCGATGAGATGGAGGAATCAATTATAATTAATTTGAGCGAAGATTGCTTCACTGACTTTGATTGGGAATTAGATACGTAATGTTTACCAATTTAAACACAATTTATTATTTAAATTTTTTTTATGTTGTATTTTATTGTTTAATGTTTTTTATTTTTTTATATATTTTTTATTTTTTTATATATTTTTATTTTAGTTTGTCCCACTCTCTGATTTTATATATATTTAATTCCAATTAGCCTTAAGTTTTTTATTATTTTATTATTGTTTTTGTATTTTTCTTAAGCGTGTAGAATTAACATGTTTATTTTATTTTTTTGGAGCTATTGGATTTCCATATAATAAAGTAAATAAAATATCAGTGCAATAGAAATAAAAATAAGTACATCTAATATTAACTGTAACATATAAAAATTAATTACATTTTAATGATTAATTGTAATTCTGCAGATGATTTAAGGAATAAATACAATGAAACATCAGATGTACTAAAAATGTTTTTAATTAATAGTAAAATTACCGATAGCCCCAAAAATATTTTAATATTATATGGACGAATTTATTTTTTTACATATATAACTTTTTATATTTTTGGCAATTTTGTAAGTATTTGAATTATAATTTAGAATTTTTTGCGAGAATAAGGCTACGTTTTAGTCTGAAAGTGCCTAAAACGGTTTCTATGCCAAAATTAAAAATAATAGAAATACTGTTGTGATTTGTGTTAAATATGTCTAAATTATCTACATTTTGTAATGTATGTTAATTATTAAGAAATCATAAAAAATAAAATAATATTATAAAAATTTTTTATTTTAAGTTTATTACCGAAGTGCCGCCATAAATACTGAGTGATAGAATAAACCTATTTCCGACGCCTATGACAAGGATTAAAATCCTTTTTAACACTTCACACTTCCAAACATCTATTGTTATCTAACCCAAATAGTCCATTATTATAAACCGCTATTTTTGATCATAAAATTTCTAATTCATTCCTATGAAAAATATATATGTCTAACAGATTTTGCCAAAGACATCGGACTAAAGAACACAGGTAGTTTGCGAAGAAAAGAAGGGTAAAACATGATTTATTACTCTCGCTAGTTCTTGAATAAACTATAGTATAAGAGGTAAAATCGGATCTATTTTCCTGAACTCAAAGCTTTCCCCTGGATTCGCGCCTGGGTGAGAGTTTGCATTCCTGTCTTGATTTTAAAGTCAGTGGTATCATAGGCTAGATTTCCAGATATGGTGGTTCACTTGGTAATCAACTAGTCTTTTTAAAATTTTGTGCTCATTATATATTAATATTTTTCCAATTAGCGTTTCCATAATTTGAAGGTGATCGTTTGTACTATAGTTAAATACTGTCTGCTTCACTTGCGTGACGGAAGGTGATTATTCGCATTTATATATACGGGAAAGAAAACTTATGGGCGATAGTTTTTTAGATCCAAAACGTCCCTTTTTTTGCGATATAACTGCTTGATTCCATTGAAGATATTAAATGAACGTAACTTTCGGTTAACCTCTGTATCTTCTTTATTCAATGAAAAAATTTGAAACGATAAATCAAAGATGATGAAGTTAACTATTTCTAATAATTCTATATTACAAAATTCCGTATTTTAATTTATAATTTTTATGAATATTGCATACTAGTTACTTACATTTACTCTACACACTCTGTATAATATAAGATATACCATCCCCAAAACAGGTGTAAACTATGATATTTCATTTATATCTTACACAATTTTTCACGTACTCTGTAAAATTTTGCAATACCTTAAAGACATTTTTCATCGACTGAAAAAAGTTTCCTTCCGATAAATTGGGGTGCATTGGAACATAAAAGGAAAGCTGAGGGTAAAGGAGTTTTAAGAGGAAATAAATAATTTGTCTTCGAGATTGTTCTTTCACGTGCCTTTTCGTATACGAATTCAGATAGATTTTCCAGATATTTGACGGCTTTTTATTGTTTTAATTTCAATTGTAAATACGTGTCAAGAGCAACTGTGAAATCGTATAAGAATATATATATATATATATATATATATATATATATATATATATATATATATATATATGTTGTTGCGTAGTGTTTCACGGATGGGAACATGTTATTCAGTATTAATCCGGGAATACATCCGTTCGTTGGTTTGGTTTCCTGTAGAAATTTGCAGACGTTTCGCCAAAATCCCATTTGGCATCTTCTGTGCTTGGTGGTTGTAGATCAACTGTTTGATATATATATATATATATATATATATATATATATATATATATATATACATATATATATATAGGGTTATTCACCCTATACGGCATGGAATATTGCCGCCAAAATACGTGACTTTCAAAAAGTTTTACTTTGGGATATATGGGGGTCTGAAAGCTCAGTTGTGTTTATTTAAATGTAACCCCCAATATATTATTACATTTTTGTATTCTTCGATCAACATAAGTGCCTATTTTAATAAGGTTTATACTACCTACAGCTTAAGGGCTTTTAAATCATTTGAATTTTGACAAAATCTAACCTATTTTTCATTAGTTACTTAAGAAGTATTTCAGTTATGTACTCGAAATTAACAGCGAAGAACAATAAATCATTCTATATCTGAATCTATATGAACTTGCTATATTATACAGGGTGTTCAAAAATTAATACTAATCAAATAAGAACTTTAAGTGGCTATAACTTGATTAATTCAAATAGAACGCTATCCTTTTTACCTTATCAGAAAATGTACTTTTTAAATACCTATCGAATGGTGTAAGGGTGTCCGATAGCTGTCTTCGCGTTTTCACAGAATACGCCAATTTTTGTGTTTTTTGAATATATGTTCTAATATATCTAGTTGTCTATGGCATTTGGAAATGACAGGTAATTTACAACTATAAAAATAATAATCACGAATATCTTTACAAATGTTCAGAAGCTAGGAACGCAATTTAGTCGTCCAACAGGCTATAACAGCAATAGTGGTAATAATATATTGACGATAGCACAAAGCAGAAGCAAAATATTTATAGATGTTCGAAATGTCGACCATCCATTGCCAAACACTTACATATTCTTACAAGATTTGCGGGGTTACAGTTTGAAGAGCGTCTCTTATGCATATTTTTATATCTTGTGGTATTGTCGGGAGCAGGGGCGGATCCAGCCTCTCTCTTTGGGGGGGGGGGGGCGGTGATGTCGCAAAAGTACAGTATGCAAGAAAAACAAGTTGTCAACGGGGGGGGGGGGGGTGCAAGCAGCATATACATTCCTAATATAAAAGGCAGAATGGGTTCTATTTTCGTGAACTCAAAGCTCTTGAGAGGGGGGGGGGCGATCGCAAATATACACATTCCTATCCTCTATTCAAGAACTAGAGAGAGCAATAAAACTGTTACCGAAACCTCCAACGTACCTGCTCCAGTGCCGCTGGTAACTGACAACTGCCGTAAATCTAATTATATTTCATTATATTTAAATATATTTTATAAATTTACTGCAACATAAAAATTCTGATAGTTTAATTTAATTTCTGTCAGTGAGCAAAGTACACCTTACAGTTTGTTCTTAGTGATTTATCTTGTTTGCGCTTGTTTTTATATATTATTTGAGATTAGTGAGATACCCAAAAGATATGGCTTTCACGTTTATATTTATTCCAAAATCGTTGAACCAGGGCATTTTTCCTCAACGAAAAACTTATTAAGATGAATGTTTATGATGCCTTAAGATATCAATATCTAGATAATAATGTTAATAGATCTGTTGAGATGTATTCCAACATGACAGAAGTTGGAAAATCTACTATGTAGTGAATACTGAAGGAGAAGAAAACGACTGGAATTGTTAGTACTTCCAAGCTACATTCGATCACAAGCAGATGAAAAACCTCGTTGGAGGAAGAAATGAAAACTGCAATTAAAGGGGTTGTATATACATTTTATTATGAGAAGCAGATTCCAACCGTCGACAAAATTCTAACTAAAATCAATGAAGATCGCGATTTACCTGAAATTAAAAGAACTGAGCTCTGGAAATTGCTCAGAGAACTATTTTTGCTGGGAAAAACCAGATAGGAAATCTGTTCTTATAGATCGTCCGGAAAATGTCCGTTGGAGAAGGAAATATCTCTCTCAAGTAAAAGGTAGAGTTGCTAGAAATAACACAACTTACAAAATTAGTAATTTAACTGAACTTTTGAAAGATTTTTTTGAATAAAGTTACTGCAGAAAATTGGGAAAAATCCATATAATAAAAGAATAAAATAGAATTTATTATTTAAATTTTTGTTTTTGTTGTATTTTATTGTTTTATGTTGTTTATATGTTTTTTTATATATTTTTATTTTAGTGTGTCCCACTCTTTAATTTTATATATATTTAATTCTAATTAGCTGTAAGTTTTTTATTATTTTATTATTGTATTTGTGTCTTTTTCTTAAGCGTGTAGAATTAACATGTTTATCTTATTTTTTTGGGGCTATCGTATTTCCATATAATAAAGTAAATTAAATTAAGATATCAGTACAATAGAAATAAAAATAAGTATGTCTAATATTAATTACAACATAAAAAAATTAATTACATTTGAATCCCTTTTTAGTGTTTATTGTAATTCTGCAGATGGTTTAAGAAATAAATAAACTGAAACGTCAAATACCCTAAAAATGTTTTTAATTAATAAAAAAATGACCGAGAGCCCCAAAAATATTTTAATAATATATGGAAGAATTTATTTTTTTATATATGTTTACCTTTTTGTATTTTTGACAATGGATATTTTGTAAGTATTTAAATTATAACTTCGAATTTTTTGTAAGAATAAGGCTACGTTTTAGTCCATTATTATAGACCGGTAATTTTGATTATAAAATTTCTAACCTATTCCTATGAAAAATATATGTGTTTAACAGATTTTGCTAAAGACACCGGACTAAAGAACACAGTACTTTACGAAGAGAAATAGGGTAAAAAATGATTTATACCTCTCTCTAGTTCTTAAATAAACTGTAGTATAACAGGAAAAATCGGGTCCATTTTCCTAAACTCAAAGCTCTTGGGGGGGGGGGGGCGATCGCACTTACCGCCCCCCCCCCCCTTAGATCCGCGCCTGGTCGGGAGCGTATGGTAGACGATGTATTTGTTAAGAATCTTTGAAACACTTGCTTGGCTAATGCTAGTATTTTCGGATATATGATTCTGACTAATATTGGGATTTTCGATAACTGAACCAACTACAATAAAAACATTTTCTTCATCCTCATCTTATAGCAGGTTTTTTTTATAACTGGCACAATATAACTTTGATACTTTCGGAGCTTTTGGGACACCCTATATATATGTATATATATATATATATATATATATATATATATATATATATATAGGATTTTGGCGACACGTCTGTAAGCTTTTAGAAGAAGCGAAACTAATGAATGGATTAATACATAAACATGCAAACATACAAATCATGGTTGAAACCACGAAATTTTTTTTTTGAAAATATGGCTATAAAATCATTTGAATAGGTCCGAGCGAGGTCTATAAAGGCTTAAAATTTTTAAAAAATTGAACCAGATTTTGAAAAAATTAATAAAAATTTATATTTTTTTTAGCAGGAATCAATTTTTCCAAGACTAAGTATTTTTACGCTTTATTGTTTAACTTCCCAAAAAAAAATTCTCATTTTTTGTTTCCTCTATAAAAATTCATTATGTCTTGTCTATAATCTGACCTACATATCTAAACATTTTATGTATTTCGTTACTTTAATTCAGGTATGTAACGATCTTTTCCTGCCAGTGCCAAGTGAAATAATTCGCATAGCTCCCGGTCTTTTCCGGTGCACATAAATCCTTCATGTCACAACAACAAAACATATAACCTTACATAACCTAAAAGACTTTTTAACCTACAAAACGTAAATAAGTTTAGTAAAAAATATATAAATTACCTTGGCGTGCTCGAAGCCGATGTCGTCATTTTTTCACAAAAATTGTAATTAATCGATTGTATATTTTCTATATCTAAACCCCAATGTCTCAAGCGATGTCTTTTACTGCAGTTTTCAGCATTTTTAGCGCAGCATGTTTCAGATTTCAGGATTTCAGCACGTTGAACTAAGGGATGATGAGTTGAAAACGCTGCGAAATAGGGGAAACATGCGCTGAGTTTCTCCAGTTTGAGGGAAATTATTCGATGGCTTGTTAGTGCAGGAGCATATGTTGTTGGAAGGACATTTAATCAAGTCAATTGTAATTCATTGACGAATAAAAAAACTTACCATTATATATAAAACATTTATAGAGCATATACAGGGTGTTCTCAAACTTGATCATTTATTTTAACAGCTTGTAGAACTCGGAAAGAGAAATTGATTTACCAAAAATCGTTTATATAAAATTTGGCAAATAAAGTAAAGTATTTAAAAAATTTTAAAACTGTAATACAAACCTTTCATGATGTTTTTAACCACTGTATTGTATAAACTTTGTTTACTACACTGAACAGATTCCATCTTGTTCTACAAAAAGTGCTCAAAATTGTCACCATTTGTTCGGTTAACGCAACGTCTTGTTCAACGTCTCTATGAGACTTGCGTCAAAAATAAAATCCCGGTCTCCACGTATAAAATCCCAAGCATTTTCAATGCGCTGTAGTAGTTTTTCCATAGTATTCACTTTCCCATCGTGATAAACTAACTGTTTTAAATTGCCACACAAAAAAAATGCAGGAATTTAGATCTGGGGAGCATGCAGTCTAAGAAATCCCATCTATCTATCAGGAAACACATTATTTAAATGTTCATGAACTTCTCGTCTGAAATGTGGCAGAGCTCCATCATGAAGAAGCCACATATTCTGTCTCACATTTAAAGAAACATCTTCTAATAATTTTGACAGGTTGTTTTGAAGAAAGTCTAAATAATTTTTATCTGTCAGTGAATTTGGAAAAAAGTAAGGCCCTATAAACATGCCATTTACTACGCCAGCCCAAACATTTACTGAAAATCTGTGTTGAAAATGATTTCTTTTCATTGTATGAGGATTATCTACTGCTCAAACATGGTTGTTGTGGAAATTATTTATTCCATTTCTTGTAAACGTGCCCTTATCGGTAGCCAAAATAAATTTGGTAACATTGTTATTTATGTTGTACTGATGTAAGAGCCAGTGACAAAATTCAACTCTCCTAGGATAATCTTCTAGTTGCAACGCTTGTACCCGTTGATAATGGTACGGATAAAATGTAAAATTTTCCACACTTTACTATGAGCAACTTCTATGTGTCCTGTTATGAAACTAGTGCTCATTGTTGGGTAGTTTTTGACAATTTTTAATATTTCTTCTTCGAGGAGGTCTTCCAACATGACCTCCTAGTTGTTGCTTTAAATACCTAGTGTCGCGAAGTCTTATAACTAAATTTACAAACATCCGCGGAGACAGATGGTTTCGTAAAGGAAATCTCTCCGCGTACAAACGACATGCTGCGGCTGCATTTTGTTGGCACTCCTTGTAAGTTAATATTAACATCCATTAGTTCATTGTTTTCATAAACGTGTACCATTTTTATTGCACAAAATATCCACAAGTGAAAAATAGTATCACACACTACTGTACGAATTATTAGCACTCTCAAATCGAAAATCGAACTCAAAACCGTGTAACAATTACGTACAAAAAATAGGCGTACCCAATATCAGTAGTAAACAAAGTTTTTACAGTGCGAACTGTTCGCCGACAGACGTCGTACCGTGAGCTTTGAAAATGGTGAATGAGTGTTCACCGAAACGTCAGCTGCCTTACAGTCCTGAGAAGGACTTAGGACATATATGGGATACCCGAAAATCTTCGATTACACATCACATCCGTGAGAACATCCGACATAATATATATATATATATATATATATATATATATATATATATATATATATATATATATATATATATATATGTTTATGCGGCTTTCACGGATTCCTCCCGTGTGAGATTCAATAGCAGTGGATATATCCACATTATGCCGTTGTAGTGCTGAAATCACATTCAGCAAACGTACAACTATATGTAGCTCCGTATATGAATGAAACAAAATGCGAACAGTAAATGCAAACTTCGTTCCAACCATATCCTTTACGTGTTGGAGGTTGCACAGTTGGAACAAATTGCTAAGGAACACAATTCATCCTATTCCACCACCATCGAGATGATGGCCTACCTGTACCACCATACCGAGAAGAAGGTCAAAACTTACTCTTCCCATCACAGTGATGCGGCAGAGGTACATGTTTCGTCTCTACTAGACTCATCAGGGTACCGACATGCACCTGGCTGTGCACAGGACACATCGGAAGGAAGCATGCAAATACTAAACGCGGCTTTGCCGACCTCCCGCCGGATGGCGTATACATGTTTATGGGGCTTTCACGGATTCCTCCCGTGTGAGATGCAATAGCAGTGGATATATCCACATTATGCCGTTGTAGTGTTGAAATCACATTCAGCAAACGTACAACTATATGCAGCTCCGTATATGAATGAAGCAAAATGCGAACAGTAAATGCAAACTTCGTTCCAACCATATCCTTTCCGTGTAGGAGGTTGCACAATTGGAACAAATTGCTAAGGAACACAATTCATCCTATTCCACCACCATCGAGATGATGGCCTACCTGTACCACCATACCGAGAAGAAGGTCAAAACTAACCCTCCCCGCCACAGTGATACAGCCAGGTGCATGTCGGTACCCTGATGAGTCTAGTAGAGACGAAACATGTATATATATATACAGTGTATCCGAAATTGGTGATGACAGCATTGCACTCTCGAAAACTATAAGAGGCAGTTACATGGGAAAGTTTTAGGCAATTATATCAGTATGTTGTCTAGTGCCTAAGAATCGATTATAGTTTTTGAGACTGCAATGCTGTCATCACTAATTTCGGACACCCTGTATATATATATACCGAGTTGAATCAGATCATCCCCAGACTTTTAAAAAACCGAAAAAGTGTGATGATAATCCACTTGAAATTTTCAGCATAGCTCAGAATTGGATGACAATGCAAATTGTGACCTTGGAACTGACCTTGAACGTATATTTCAACGTTATTTCAAGGTCAGCTTCACTTCCGATTATCAAATCGAGGTAAAATTATACAAATATAAGCCCGATGGCAATGACCTTATGATCTTGAAACTGACCTTAAACGTACTTAAGGGTCAACTTTGTTTTTTACCATGTTTATATTAACTCGCTGTCTTGCCTGTCTGTTTGTCTGTTCGTATACAAATTTTGCAATAGGTTTTAAACTAACTTCCGGATGAGCTAGAGACTTGAAACTGTAAACATAGCTCAGAACTGAATGACAATGCAATATTAATTCTCTTTCTTGTCTGTCTGTTTATTTGTCTGTACAAATTTTGCAATTAATTTTAAACTAAAGACTAAAAAGCAGAAAATAATAGTTTAGATAATTTTTTTAGTACACCACGTTTTTAAAACGGTCTAAATAGTATAAAATTATTTGTCACATTGCTCCGAAAATTTGTGATTGTGAATTTTTAATAGCTATTAAAATACTTGCGAGATTTAAAACGCCAAACGTGGGGTGAAATAGATAACCGTTGTCTGAGTTTTCTCAATAATAGCTACTTTTTATACTCCTTACTATTTTCTATTGCATGCAACCCATGTTTTTCGTTTTATATCTTACAAATATGTTCAAGGCTGTTAAAAATTCACAATCACAAATTTTTAGGACAATGTGACAAATTATTTTATTCCTTTTAGTCCATTTTAGAAATGTGGTGTATTTAAAAAAAAATTTTTTGTAGAAATAATTTACTTATTTCTCTAAGCAAGTATACATTTGAATTCCATCTTGTATTTCAAGTATTTTCGTAGAGAATGATATGATATTAAAAGTTTTTATACGAAAAACCTCGTACAAATATTGTTCATATTGCTATGGAATGCTTTGAAGACTTTTTTGTTGCAAATTACCTCCACTATCATCTCCTTTAGTTTGATTTACACCTTAAGAGATACGCTGTATATAGGTACGTATATTATACGTAATTATCTAAAAATAGGTTTTAAATATAAAAAAATTACCTCATTAGAAATAGTAGTCCCTTCACAAGTATTCTTCACGAAACACAACACTGTACACACTGGAACTATTTATTATTATTAACTTTACTAATAAAGGTCATCAACTGCTAATTCTATTTTAATAACTGCAAGTCGAAAACAATTAATAACAATAATTATTTATTACTGTCACAGGTCACTTGATGGGATGTCACTAATGTATTTTGTTTGGAATGTCCTAAAATGCCTAATAGGAATACAGTAACAGTTTATTTATATTGGACTACTTTGACATAAATTTGTACCATGTATATATATTTTTTATTGCTGTTTTGAAACTTGTTTTCGCTACTTTATTTTGTTTTTTATTTTGTCATTAATAAAAGAACCTAATGGAAACTTAATTTTTTTATTATGGATAAAAATTTATAAGACTGTTTTTGTAGTCATAACGTAACAATTAATTTTTTAGCAACATTGGTACAATTTGGAGTTTTTTTTACTCCCTATTACCTTACTTGTTACAATATAGAGTTCCCTTTACTTTTATTTTATTAGCGATTAAGCATTTTTAATAAATTAGGTCATTATGTTTCATGACTTAAGTAAAGCCTTTGATATTGTTGGTTGTGGAGATTCAGGCTTGTGAAATTTATGGATTACCGTGCACCGGCTGTCTTATAAGGGTGGAAAAGTACATTAAAATAATAGGTGAGGACAGTGTTTGTAATAACCTGTTTCAAGTTTGAAATACTGCCAGTTAAATTTAGATGATCACGGAGAGAATTTTATTATCTATTATTTTGTAACGGCTCTTCGAAAGCTGCAATTTAAGTGATCTTTTATTGGATGAAATTAGAAAAAAATTAGAACCTTTGATAATTTCCTTTAAAGCATCTTGATAAAGTTAGGGAGAATTTGAATTAAAAATGTAAAACTACCAAGTTTCTAGGAGTTTATAAAATTGGAAATTTAGCTGGAATATCATGTAGATTACAGGCCTAAAAATATGACAACTTGCTTCATCGTTAATAATTTTTGAAAACAAGTAAATAATAATATAATCCTTTGCATGTAATTACACATATGGGTATTTTACTAGACGAAGTGCCTGCCTGGATAGGCCAATCAATGGAGAAAAAAATAAGTGATTCTTTGACAAAAATACTCTCAGGGTACCCGCTAAATATTATTGGTCTCGCTGCAAAGTATTTTTTTTCAAGAGTGCATACCATAAAGCCGCTCAACTGATAAAAAAATGTCTTTGAGTTCGCACCAAAAACTGACAGAAAGTGGATCACTGCAAACCTCGGTCGGCCGCTTGCGAACAATAGAAATATGAGGATGCTCTTATTGTCTCCTTTGACGTTAGCCGCCGAAGGTACTCGATATCAACTGAAGCCGACGAAATTCAAAGGAGGATCGTGGCAGGCTAGTCACTGGTGCCCCTTAGAATATTTATATGCCCTTAAGATGATAATAAAATCTGTGTTTTTAGTATAATGAAAAATGGTACATACGAATATATTTGTGTGAATTTATTGATTTACTTTCAAAGAAGGGTCACATTACACTCATATTATTTAAGACAAACATTTGTTTCTAATTTGCCTGACTTAATCGTCTACAAAATATAACTGAGTTATTTGATGCTAAATAAAAAATTTTCCTAAATTTTAACGGTTTTGGTGAATAAAATACACCAATTTAAGGTAAAAATAAATTGAAGGTCAATTATTTCGATAGCTTGTTAAATAAATTATCCTATGCACAAATGATGTTTTGCTTTTATTTGAGATAAAAATATTTAGAGCTAAACTGCTGACCATTTGAAACAAAGATCTTAAATTTAGAAAAATGTTTAAGCGAGAAATTATATAATAGAAAATGGCAATTATTGGGAATACTGGAACCTCTGCATTTTTGGCTGATTTTTTGAATACCTCCTATTTTGGAGTAGTAGAATACGAATTTGAAGTTTTTTTGGCAGTCGTACATAGTTTTCCCAAAAAAAATCACACTCATATCGGGTCGGCAAGAAAGTAGTTTTGGTTTTGTAGTGTGAAACGAAACAAAACCTATTAAATTTCAGAACATATTCACTAATTCCAATCTGTTGATACTCTTCTTCTTCTTCCTCTTGTTATAG
Organism: Diaprepes abbreviatus; assembly: GCA_034092305.1. NCBI lineage: Eukaryota > Metazoa > Arthropoda > Insecta > Coleoptera > Curculionidae > Diaprepes > Diaprepes abbreviatus. The sequence goes on from JASJET010000129.1 coordinate 2,351,888, forward strand.
GCTTACAGCCTGTTTTTTCCAACTCAATAATTCATTTCATTTGATGTTGAAATCCAGGACTCTCTCCATCTTTTAGGTGGTCTACCTATTGGTCTTCTGGTTTCCGGTGTTCCATCTCGGGCGATTTTCGCTATCCTATTTTGCGCCATTCTTCCTACGTGCTCATTCCAGGCTCTTCTGCGCTTCCGTCCCCATCTTACTATATCCTGCATTCCATGTTCCTCGCGTATTGTTGAATTGCGTATGTGATCTCTTAATGTATATCCCGATATTCTTCTTAGTACTTTCATTTCGGCAGTTCTTAGAATTGATTTTGTTTTTGTGTTGTCTGCTCTCGTCTCTATTGCTTACTTCATTATCGGTCGAATACAGGTCTTGTAGATTTTTGTTTTTGCGTCCTTGCTCATGTATGTGTTGTGCCATATTATATCCGCTAGGCTTCCTGAGATTCTATTTGCCTTGTTTACTTGGTTTCTTACTTCTCTTGTTCTGTCTTGGTTTGCGGATATCTCAACTCCTAAGTAATTAAAGGTCATGAGTTGTTCTATTGGTTTGTCATCCACTACTAGTTTACATCTTAAGGGCACTTTGCTTATTACAATTAACTTAGTTTTATCGATGGATATTTTCATGTTGAATTGCTTGCTCATGGTGTGGAATGCAAATAGAAGTCTTTGGAGATCGTCTTCATTTTCCGAGACTATGACGGCGTCATCAGCGTAACATATTATTGTTATTTCCCCGGTATTCATTCTGTACCCTGGTGCCGCTCTTTTGACGCTCTCAATTATTTGGTCCATTACTATGTTAAACAGTAATGGAATCCCCCTGTCGTATGCCCGACGCTATCGGTACATCCTTAGTTAGGTTGCCGCTTACTGAGATTTGTGTTGTGGTGTTGGAGTTTAGCTGTTCAACTATGTTAATTAAATTGTTTGGGATGCCTTTAATTCGCATTATTTGCAGAATATCATCCAGTCTCACCCTATCAAAGGCTTTAGTGAGATCTATAAAGCACATAAAAGCCGGCTTAGTAAATTCAATAGATTTCTCTGCTATCTGTCTTACGATGAATATGACATCTACTGTAGATCTGTTTTTGCGGAAACCTTGCTGTTCTTCTGATATTCTGCAATAGTCAGTTATTATACCTTCAAGGATTTTGGTGAATAATTTCATTATTGAATTTAATAAAGTTATTCCTCTATAGTTTTCCATGATTTTCTTATCACCTTTCTTGAAAATAGGTACTGTTATACTTTTCTTCCAATCTCGGAGTATCTCTTGGTCTTTAATTATTTTGTTAAAGAGTTTTGTTAGTTCTTCGTGTAATGCATTTCCACCATATTTAATTAGTTCGTTGGGAATATTGTCGGGTCCTGGGACTTTTCTCGTTTTTAATTTGGCTATCGTGTCTTTCGTCGTTGGGTGGATACTCTATGACTGATATTTTATTTACTTTAATCTTTTTCCAAAAATCATAATATTCAAAAAAAGAGTAGAGTGAAGTATTGAATTCCTATTAGAATTGAAATTTTATGTTCGTTGAATATCTGGCAACAACGCACAAGTTTTACCGTCATATTTAAAGTTCATTAAGTTTTTCTTCGGCTTGATTTTTAATGTTTTCTGCTATATTTTAATAAAATGTTATGTATAATTTTTTCCGAAATGCGCTATATTTCAAAATGTGACAGGAGCAAATTAGATCAGAAAATACGGAGTGAAGGTGAACATCTTTTTTGGGAAAACCAAGAGAATACCAAGAGAGTATTTAAGTTTTAAAAATATAGATTCTAAAAATATAAGTGTTTTTTAAATAAAGGCCAGGGAACAGATACTTTTCACGTACAACAACGCGTGTACCTACAACAAAATGGACGATATAAAGCACTTAATCAAGGCATTTTTGTGGTAGTCCACTTTATACGTACTGAAGCACTTTTCACAAAAAATTCACAACTTAACTATTTCTCAAAACCCATGCACAATTTTTCGCGATGATTTAAAATAATTTCTCTAAGTTTTAAACGAATTATTAACTTGGCAAATAAACTATAACAAAATAAATAATTTCGTTAATCCTTACTATCATACGGCATCGATGAGTCAATATTTCAAGAAATTTTTATAATGTAAAATAAAAATCCTTTTTATTATTTCTATTTACGGTTGTTTGAAGTTTCCTGTGTTTAAATTGTTATAGAAAATATTGTTGTATTTTTTAAACCTAATTATTAACATTGATGGTTTGCATTTACTGTTATAACTGCTCCGTCCTTCCCCGAAAAATTTCCGCCATCATGTTTACTCATCAGTTCATAAGTATAATATGTAATTTTCATATCATAATATAGGCTATATTCTTTTGAGTAATTATCAATTGATCAAAGTGAACAAAGTGAAACTGATAACTTCATGTTCTTTTGAAAATGTATTTACTTGTTATTGGGCTGAAGTGATCATGATTACTTCAAGTGATAGAAGTGAAAGTGATAATGACTCAAAAGAATAGTCCTATAATTTTTATCTATGGTTTTTTAAAAATTTTTTAGATGATATATTTTCAGAAACGTTATTAGTTTTTATCTGATAAATTCAATTTGTACGGACTGCTAATTTATTTGTTTTCCATTCTTCAGTTAATTTTCTTACTTTTAACACAGATTAATATATTGTATAAAATTCAAAGTCCAATTTCGTTACCATGTTTGCCACGCGACCCTCTATATTACACTGGAAGAAATTGAAAATTAGAAAGAATTCCGCCACATATTATTTCATTTTAACCAGTTGTGACAAAAATTTATATGCGAAATTTTGACGGATTCAACCTAACTTTACTATATAGGTTTAGTCGTGTTGTTTTCTATTCGCATTTTACATTTTTTATGTTAAATTTTTATTTTTCTTTTTCTTTCAGCAGCACTTTTCATCCACTCCTGGACGTAGGCCTCCTCCTGCCTTTTCCACTACATTCTGTCTTTAGCTATCTGGTAATAAGCCACCTAGTAAAACTATTCCGCTCATGTTTGAGCTTGGGATACATACCGATGACGTGGAGGGAAACAAAAGTAGTCTTTATTCCCAAGGTAGGACGAACAGACTACACAAGTCTTTCCGCCCTATCAGTCTGACCCGTTTCTTATTAAAGACACTGGAAAGGTTGGTGGATAGACACATTAAGGAAGGAATAATGGTGCCATATCCCTCACATCCTTTGCAATTTGCCTATCAGGCAGGAAAGTCCACAGATGCGGCGCTACATCGACTCGTCACAAGAGTCGAGGGCGCGCTATTGGGTGGACGATCTGCCTTAGGCACCTTTATCGATATCGAGGGGGCATTCGATAACACGTCTCACGATTCGATATGCAATGCTCTACAACGACGAGGCTCTGAACCGACAATAGTCGCATGGATCAGAGCAATGTTAACTAAGGGAATAATATATGCTGAGCTTAACAATGTAACTGTTAAAGCACTGTCAAGTAGGGGTTGTCCACAGGGAGGAGTTCTGTCGCCTTTGCTGTGGAGCCTTGTGGTGGACAGCCTGTTGAGTGAACTGAATGATGCCGGTTTGTATACACAGGCCTATGTTGATGACCTGGTCATTTTGTGCTCTGGTCGCCATTTCTGGGAGCTGGAGGGGCTAATGATACAGGCCCGCCGGATCAAGGAACGATGGTGCTGCAGGGAGGGGCTCGGAATAAATCCAAACAAGGCCGAGATAGTACTCTTAAAAAAAAGAGAAAAATGGTAGACTTCCTATAATTACATTGGTGGGAAGGACTCTTCAACTTAAGAGGACAGCTAAGTACCTGGGAGTAATTCTGGGCTCACGACTGAGCTGGAATGATCATATTGAGGCTCGATCCAAGAAAGCCACATATGCTTTCTGGGCTCGTAAACGAGCCTTTGGGTGTACGTGGGGACTGACACCTAAAGTGCTATTTTGGATATACATTATGGTGATCCGGTCCATGATAACGGAGGCCGCTATTGTATGGTGGTGTAGTACAATAAATCGCAAACACATTCTTCAACTTGACAAAGTTCAGAGAATGGCTTGTGTGGGAATATTGAGTGTGATGAGGAAGTCCTGGCGAACCTGCCTCCTCTTCACTTACACATAGAGAACGAGGCCCTGAAGACTGTTTATCGTCTCAGTTGCCTGGGACATCTTGAAATTGGAACGGGCGGCTACTCAGGTATCTGGGAAAGCGCGATGGAGAGGCGTCCATCACTCCCCATGCGGACAGATTACATGACGCCGCTTTTAAAACTTAACCTCTCTCTGGAGATATTTTTGCCAAGTAAAGAGGATTGGGAGGGAGAACAAAATCTTCCGAAAAATGGATCCTGGTGGTATACTGATGGATCTCAACAAGATGGAAGAGCTGGAGCCGGAGTGTTCGACAGGAGCACGGGAGTCAGAGAGTACTACCCTCTCGGACAATGTGCGACAATTTTTACGGCGGAAATTTATGCTATTCTACAGTGTGCCCATCTTTGTGAGACTGGAATAGAGTAATAAATATATGCTCAGACAATAAGGCTGCGATATTGGCACTGAAGTCCATTGTCGTGACTTCGTGACTGGTGTCTGATTGCAAGGATGTACTAAATAGTATGACAAGGAAAGGCTGTACAGTCAGACTCGTATAGGTCCTGGGACACTCGAGCATACGCGGGAATGAGGAATCAGACCGTCAGGCAAAGTTGGGTTCGGCGACTGAACCGTATGGACCCCAACCAATATTACCTGTCCAAATTGCTATTGGCAAAAGGGAATTAAAATCGTTGCTGGAAAGCAAATTTATTGAATCGTGGAGGTGAGCTCCTGGAATGAGGTGTGCTAAGGAACATATAACTGGGCCTAGTGCTCGGTGTACTAAGGAGCTTCTCTCCTTGGGAAGAAAAAAGCTGCAAATTGTGGTGGGATTGTTGACAGGACATTGTCACCTCAGGGGCCAACTTCATAGAATCGGTGTCGAAGACGACCCGACATGCAGATGGTGTTTGGAGGAGGATGAAACTATTGGACATGTTCTCAGAGAGTGCTCATCACTCAACGGACCGAGGCAGAGATATTTCGGTGATACAATTTTGTTACCGGAAGCATTTAGGTAAAATTAACTAACGAGGCTGCTTGGATTCGCAAATGCGATCGGCCTCGAATAACCTGCAGATATGGTGGGATGTAAAGAGTCCAATGGAGGCCTAAGCATCGAAGATCTAGTATCACCACCCCTTTTTCATTCATTCATTCATAGCTATCTGGTATTAGTGCCGACCTGTTGTTGTATGTCATCAATCCATCCCTTCGGCGGTCGTTCCATACTTCTCTTGTGTAGTAGGCGTTTGGTTCATCTCTTATCCGCTTCCTGTTTAACAACGTATCCTATCCAAGTCCATTTTAAAGTTGCCATACGTTTTATTACATCCTTTACCTTGGTTCGTAGAAGTGTCTCCTCATTTTCTATGTGGTCCCTAAGAGTTACACCCAGCATAATTTATTCTGTTGCTCATTGGGTAGCTCGAAGCTTATTGGCTGTCTTCACTGTTAGTGTTAGTGTTGCTGTTTCTAGCTCATACGTCATTATAGGGAGAATACATGTGTTAAAAATTTTGATTTTAAGGTTGATCGGTATGTTGAGATTCTTTAGGACGTAGCTTAGTCTCCCGGTGGCTGTCCATGTCATTCCAATCCTCCTACTCTATTCGGTTTCTTGGTTCTCTTTACCTAGTTTTATTTCAATACCTAGGTAGATATACTTTGCTACTTTCTCAATTTTATTGTTTCTAACGTAAATTGGTGTTTCTTCTGGAGTCAGAACTTTAGTTTTGTTAGATTCATAGTCAACTCAATTTTTTCTGAGCTGCTTCCTTGGACCACGTCGTTTGCAAATTGAAAGTGGCTCAGGTATCTTCGATCTATGTTTATGCCTTTTTTTTCCAATTCAGCTGTTTGAAAATATCCTCTAATGCCAGCATAAAAAGTTTCTGTGAGATAGTCTCTCCTTGTCGTATTTCCCGTTGTAAAACTATTTTGTTGGTTGTTAGTTTGTCATTGATACTACCTTTTATTGAAGCCTTTTCATATACGTATTTAAGGTCTCAGTATCTCGATCTATTCTAGCATTGTTCATAGCCTGAAATATGGCCCATAGCTCTACAGAATTAAATGCTTTGTTGCAGTCAATACAAACTAAATGAATTGGAACATTGTATTCAGTGCATTTCTTAAATAGAATTTTGATGTTAAATTATTATATATAAAATATGTTTGCTCAAAAATGGTACCACGAACTTCCTGTGCTTGCCGCGACTGCACGTCGAAAACTAGAGAAAATATGGCTCTTTTTAAATTCCGTAAATGTCCCTTAAGGTCAGCATTTGAATACGTTTAGAAATGGTAAGAAAAAATAAATTGTTGTGCTCATCTAAATTTATAAAATTTAACAAATGATTAACCTGTATTTAACCATAATTTAATAGATTGCTTGATTTTGAAGTTGGGTCTTAAGCAGGCTGTAATGCTGGATGTTGTGATAGGTCCTCTGGCTTGTTGGCTTTACATTTATGCCTTTTTAAGCTGGGTTTGTAGATGATTTCGATGCGTTTAAAATGACAGAAGCTAATTCTCTATTAAAATTTACGATCAGTTTCGTAGTTTTATCACAATTAATAGTCAGTTTTATAAATTTATGAGAATAACTATGAATTCATTAAAAATTGTCATGAAATAATTAGTATATCGACCATAAACAAGACATAATTTCTTGTGAGGACCCCTGGTAATTAATTGACTATCGGATATCGTGGCAAGCCCTAAACAAAATAAGTATTAGATCCTCAAAGTTTCATCTCAAAAATGGTAAATTTACTGTGTTAAAACATAAACATAGTACAGAACTTTAGGCGTGCGCATTATAAAATGTTTAGCTGTTAATTGACAGCATCGAACTTCGAAAATTTATTTGATCTTATTTTGACAAAACGTAAGCATATACTTTGTGGATTTCATGATAGTAAATAAAATACACAAGAACAAAGAAATAACTTAAGACATTAAAAATTCATCGAATTCGCAGACAATTCATAAGATAAAAAACCTCAAATTTAAAAATAGTTTATTTACAAGTAATACTTAGAAAACCAATTGATCGATCACAAAAGTCAGTTATGCGTAAGCTGATAAGTGAATATGCAAAAATATGACCGATGTACCATGTGCACAAACTTATTTTTTCATCCGTGTTTTGTCATATGGCTTCAATAGCTGATAAGACTCGGGGTTCGTCATGGAGGTGGAGCTCAATATCATCAGAGAAATAGGTACGAGATATAGAACATAATCTATAGCGGAACTCACGAAACGAAGCATCACAGGTTCCAGCTTTAGTGTAAAAATATTTGTCTAGATGACATAAAAATATAAGATATGAAGTTATCTAATAAAGTTTTGTTACGCATGTTTTAAAGGAATGTTCAATATATTTCTAAAAATATATTCTATATACAGTCCTCTTAAGTCATTTGGAACCTATAAACAACAAGAGGAACGAAAATGCCTAATTTGTTTTACTAGATTGAACTCTATTTCTCTCTTAAATTAAAGAATTATGGCACACAAAAAAATAAATTATTAGTTTTGGGGTTTAATTTTTACTTTTTTTGTTAATGGAGAATTATATTGTGTCGTATTTCTTTTAAATTTCAATCATGACTATCGGTGTTGTCGCGATATTCTTTCCAAATTTAATACTTTTTTCCAGTGCAATATAGCGTGTCGTGAGGCAAGCAAGGTCACGAAAAATAGATTTTTTGATTTCAAAAGTATCATCAAAGTTGTCATATCTGTAATAATTGCAGTAGAACAATAATAATCTTTACTCATTATAACAGAAGGATCCCGAAAACCATTGATTTCAAATTAAATCGAAAACAAAATAGAAGTTTGGGCGTTTTGTGGCTGTCTGACTAAACTATTTGAGATACACTAAAACAATGTACAATGAGATTTTAGTGGTCTACAAATGCGGTTCTACAATGTGACCGTCTCTGTGAAAGGGGCGTAAACAGAAATAAGGCTATTAACATATACTCGGACAGTAGGATTGCAATATTGGCACTGTGCTCCAATGTCTAGCTTCACGATTGGTGTCTAAGTGCGAAGACGTACTTGCACAATTAGACTTGTATATTAGAAATGAGGAAGTAGGTCGTTTCTCAAAGATGTGGCCAGCGGTCGAACCAAACTGACCGCAATCTATTATATCTGTTCCAATTACTGTAGGACAAAGAACTGAAAATGTTGCTGGGAAACAAAGAAGGAGGTTCTGTATTGGCTGTTTTCTGTTACCTGTGTGAGATTGCAGCAAATGGATTTCGTGTAACAGGACTATGGCCGTTGAATAAAAATATATTTACCCTGGTCGACTATCTTGCTACGCAACAAGACGCAGTTAACGATGGTTGCACAGTCAACGTTACACCAATGACATCAAGTCCCCAACCTTTAGGACAATCAATGGCTAATTTTGGAACACCTGATGACTGTGTGCCTTTAACTGAAGCTTCCATACCCAGACAAGATACAAATATTGAACCTGTACTGTCAACATCCGGACTTTCTCGCAGTAGTTTAGGATTAGTGTCTCCATATGACATCAGTCCAGTACCAAACAAAAAAAGGAAACCTTCTAATAGAGGAAGAAAAGCATCTGTTGCAGCAGTAATCCCATCTTCACCTTACAAGAATGAGCTCATAGAAAAAAGCAAGAAGAAAGAAAATAAATTGGCAAAGAACAAGAATCAAAAACAGAACGAGAAGAAATCAAAAGGAAAAAAGCCAAAAGAAAAGATTAAGCCTATGTCAGATTCAGATGATGAGGAGATGATGTTGTTTGATACCGACAGTGAGCCCGATGCCTTGATAAGAAATACAGCTCCAGACTCTGAAGATTCGGAGTGTATATTCTGTGGCATGCTGTTTTCGAATGATACTCATGGGGAAACATGGGTCAAGTGCCTCATGTGTGGTCTCTGGGCACATAATGATTGCGCAGGACGAGAGTCTGACGCCTGGATTTATGATTTTTGCAAATAATTTGTGTTCCTTTCTATGTTATACCAAAATTTCTAAAGAGTCTCATGTAAGTTAAGGATAATTTTTGATGGTTTTTATAGTATTCCATATTTGGGGTACCTATTCCACATTTAGGTACCGTAATCTTTATTTAGTTTTTTTTTTAATTCTTACTTAAAAATATTCAATATAACTAAAACTTGTTACTAAATAAAGTGCAAATATATGATTGTTAATAATTTCTACAAAAAGTTTTTTATCTAAAACGTTTGTACAAATTATACGTAAAAAACAAAATGGTATTCCATATTTGGTCACTCTCCTCTACTTTATTTACGAGTAACCTGAAAACCATTGATTTTTATTTTGATATTCCTAATTTCCCTGAAATTTTTTCTGGACGCCCTATATAATCTATAATTGATAAACATAGAGCACATTAACTTTCTTAAAATAATATTTATAAAGTTATGCTAAGGAGACTAATGGGTTCCTATTTGTTTAAAGAGTTAATCCAAAATTCACTTTACTACTTACAATATTAATTTCATATAGTGGCATTTTTTGGATTGAGGTTTCAAACAGCTCCTTAAATAATCCTCAAAATAAAGAAACTAAAGATAATTATTTATATAACCCTATTAAAAGTAAATTCCAAATTGAACCAAACTCAAAAATCCACAAGCCTGAATCCTACCTAAATCCTCGTGATTAATTTACTTTCACGCACTTTAGAGCATTCCATTCATATCTCCCATTACTATCTTATCGAAGATAATAAAATTACAAACACTAATTTATCTTATTACTCTTACAATTGACAACCTTTCTAATTAAAAATTATTTCACTTTTTCTCGAAAAAACTTTAATCTTTCTCCGCTAATAGTCACAAACCACTTGCTTTATGACACGTACCACTTCACTTTATCTGGAAAACACTTGTTTTAATTATTTTTCGCACCCGCATAGAAATAAAATTACAAATTTACATAAGGTATATCGTTTCGATTATACTGTGTACATTTTGCTTAATATTGCGCCTTGAAATATTTTTTTTATAAATATAACTATAGTAAAGCACTGATTATAGTTCGGTTTTTATCCTTATTCATGAAACTGAATCAACTGATAACGAGCATTGTTATAAACATTTACAATTACCAGCGACAGTTTTATAGAATTTTATTAACAAACTGAACTTCAGTAAATAAATAAGTGATGTTCATTGAAAATATGTTCACCTTTTTTTCTGGCAGCATAATACCAATTATTTATTTATAATGTACGGGTTTGGAGGTCGTATTCCTAAACCATTATTATTTTTCCTACAAAGCTGTTATTAAAAGTTCCTTTTTTCGCATAATTTTTAAAGTGGGGTTTCCTGACCATTGGTTGCTAACTGACCCGCAGTTATGGATTTATGTCTAGTTGTCAGGTTAAATATACCAAAGTTCAAAAAATGTTGGTCAAGCGATTTAATGTAAACCACCAATGAAATTTTTTTTTGATTGTTAGTAAAAGAGTGCCACCACCATAATATATTTAAAATTAATTATTCAACATTAACAGTACTTATTACTTATGCCTCTCACGTCTTTTTTTATCCCAGAATTAGTTAGACAGATCACTGTTAAGAATGTCTCTCATAGTACGAGGGATGGTAGAAAAGTTTTTTTTTCTATCAAAATACTTATCAGAATCGTTTGGATCTCTTAAAGGAAAATTTTATTTCTGGATTCTAATAATGTTTCTAACTCTTATCGAATGTTACTTTCCTAGAAAAAAACTCAGGGTCTGCATTCAAAGACTTCAAATAATTTAGAATAATTCTCTGCTCACGCAGTTTTTATTCAGGTTTTTACAGTTTTGAAATCCACCTTGCTGAAACTCGTTCTCATATACGGCAATTATTTGTTTGTGAATATTTTCAAGACGATTATGTGCATTTGCTAAAAATCGCACATTTCATTGTGCTAATCTCAGAAAACTAATTTTTTGTGGCAAAACACTTCTTAAAACATAAAATAATAACACATTTGAAATTAAATTTGACACACGAACAGAAAAAAGTCACTATTAAGCATTATTAAATAAAGCACAGTTAGTTGTTTGTATGATAACTAGGTAGATATTTTTTTGGTATTCCTCGTACTTAAAAGTTAATAGAAAGTGTAAAAATCTTTTGTATAAAAAGCTAGTTCAGTTACATTTAGTCAAATGTGACTAGCAGAATAACAAGAAACCTTAACAAAAACAATTGAAGAATTTACTGCAGACGGCATAATACTCTCTATCTTTCACTAATTAAATTGATTGAACCAAATTATATAAACATGTACTTTTTACATCAATAACATTAACATTAACTAACATAACCTCTCTTCTGAATTTCGATAATCTATCATACACAATGAAACCTGCATTCAATCATTCAACTTGTCGAATGCAGTCGAAATTACATTTTGTTTAAAAAAATACGCATTTAAATAAAAAAGAGTGGATAAATATTGTTTAAATAATTTACGATAATATGGTTTAAATAACTGACAAGAAAAAACGGGAAATAATAAAATATTTTCAACAATATCGACGCCTACACGTACATTTACTATCAATATATTGTCCTAATAAATATGAGCCATAACAATAATATTTCCAAAAAATAATATCGATATTTTAATATATCGATATTTTATCAACAGTCCTATCTGATCTACAGTGCTTTTTGGTTTTCACGCTGATGTTAGGTTTGTCGATCGCGGTTTGAAATTAATGATTTTTGTGTATTTGTTCATATTTTACAAGTTTAAATAATGTTTTAAGTGGTTTTAAGATAAGGAATAGAAGTTATAAACCCGGTTGCAAGGCATATTATGCAAATGGTCGAACGGTAAATGTCGGTTAAAATTGTAGAAAGTGATTCATGGTGAAAGTTTTGTGCTCAGTGATAATAGCAGATGTTATGAGTGCTATCTAACTTTCTTGTACTGAGAGTTTAATAAGTAGAGATGATTTTGTCTGGGAGGTATTCCAATAGGACTCCAAAATGGTTGAGATTATTTCTTTAAAATTAAATATGACAAGATTAAACGCACATGGCACACCAAGTAAATTTCCCATTTGTCCAAAATACTTATCTGCTGAATCTGACAAACAGAAAAAACTAGATTGATCTAATGAACTTGAGAAAACAAGAAAAAATACTTATATCGAAGATCATCATATGGACAGCTTAAAACTAGAAATACCAGTGTTGATTTATTTGGGAGGATATTGTATACGCATTGCTTTAAAGAAATTGAAATGCAATGATTGCATTGGAAAAAGTCATGGCTAATGTACTTTAAATATTGAGATCTTCTTCTAAAAATAAATATTCAAATTTTGCGAAAAAATCGACATTACTAACCGAAAGACATGTTCCCGAGGTCTTTAGTGCGCAACTACGCAATTGGTTTGACGGAAAGGATTTTTCTAAACAAAATGTTAGGTTATAGTGTTATTTATTATCTTTAAATCATGTTTTAAATATATAAACGGTCTTTTATTCAAACTTTATTATTTATCATGCATTAGGAACACATACAATTTTATAAGAATTTGAAAGTAATTTAGTTTTGGGAACAATATGTCAATATCTCAAAAAAACCAATAAAATGCAAGCATTTAGCGTCTGCGCATAGAGGACTCTGGGAATTAGGAGATGAACTATTCGACTTTAATATTGCTGTTTGACATCATTGAGATCATATTCCACTCATTGCTTTTATAGGTCGTTATAGGTATTTATTTTATATATATATATATATATATATATATATATATATATATATATATATGTTTATACTGTGTGGATTAAATTCTTATACAGTTTATTAAGTAATCAAGTATATTATACAGTTGTAGACTCAGTAAATTGTATTACACATTTGTAGAATTAAATGAATTATTTATAGTTTAAACTCCCCTTTTAATTTTAATCGCGTGTTTCTCAAAACAGTTTTACCAAAACGGTGACGTAAACTTTACTCTGCATTCCATGGTTTTCCAACGTTTATAAAGACCAATATGAGTAGTCAAAATTTTAAAACCAAAAAAGGAACTGTAAGATGAAAAAAGAAGACAAAAACATCAAGGAAAACTTGCTTTTAAAGATCAAACAATGCTGGAATGGCTAAATCGAGTAAGGTCTGTTGATGAACTTGGGATTGAGCCACATTAACTTAGTAGTAAAAAAAGCCGTATAATATTAGCAAAAATTCAATTTGCAAGAAAATTTATATTTTTTAAACCATTCCCAGAGAGAATATCTCGAGTTGGAAACAAAATCTGATAAAATTAAGGTGAAACAATTCTTTTGGTCTCAGAAAAGCACAGCAATTTATAAATCCATTGCCAAAGAATCACCTTGATGCTTAAAGAAATAAAGTACTTACCCCCCCTCCCCCTGAAAAATTATAGAGTTGATGAAATGTCTAAATATCGCGGGCATAGTTAAGGTACATAATGTATAAAAAATCTTATAGGTGCTTTAGAGGGGCAAGAAAAACCTTAAATACACACAATATATAATATTTTTTTACTAAATGGTTTAAAAATATATTTTTTTATTAATACGAATCATACTAGAAAAATAACACTTAGTCATGATAGGAACAATTGACTGTGCCTTGCCTAGTCACGTTCAGTAGTGTCAAAGTTTTTCTACTAGTATGTCAAATTTGATTGCAGGTCGTATTTGATGAAGTGTTTTGCAACAATAAATGATTTTTGTGAGAATGGAACATCGTGCTACAATTTTTAGCATATGAATATAATTGTCCTAAAAATATTCACGAAAAATGAAAACTGCCTTCTTCTATCTCTATCCATCGACGTAATTCTTCCACTTACATGGGACCCCGTATCTCCTGTATTCTATTTATAAAATCTTTATGATTTCGGTCAGCCAATTTCTGATCATTATTGTCATGTACTTTTTAAAGTTTAAGTAAATAAAAATAATGATTACTTAAAATGTTAAGTTATAAAATTAGACCCTTTAAACAACATTTTATTAATTTTTTTCTGCTATTGATCTTTCTGGTGTCGCCAGTGCGCTGAATTTAAGGGAGATTAGGATCAAAAAAAACTTTTGTTTCATTGTTAGGGAGAAAACTTTTCTAGCGCCTCTCGTACTTTTAAATTTCTTGTAGCGTTTTATCTACATGGGTGAATTTAACAATAATTCAGGAATAACGTTTAACTCTGCAGACAACCTTCATTTTTCACAATGAGTATTTATTTTAAATTATATGCTATTGTATTTCGTTTATTTGAGTTTTTTCTCTGATGGTTTAGCTGATAAAGAATATGTGTACGAATTTTTTAAATATACACATAAAGGCTTCATTGTGCAAACGCAATGTGGGGTCAAATGCATTTCTCAAGGCTAAAGTGACATACTATGGGAGAATATTCATCGTTTTATATTGCAGTATGCATTTGGAATTTTAAAATTTCGAAAAACATAATACAAATTCAGTTTTTAGGAGGTGTTTATGTTTAACTTAAAAAATGCAATAATTATAATTGAAAATATGACTGGCATTTTAGAAATATCCTCTTAGTTGAGAAGTAACAATTAAACAGTCACAGACGAAAAAAAATTACTGATATAAATAAACAGTCGAATCAACACATGGGCCTTATCCTGTGTATTTTTCACATTTGAGTATCTCAACAAGAGTGGATCGGTGAAATTAATTCTTTATATGACGATAAAACTTCTACGAAAACCACTGTATATCGCTGGTTTAGTGAATTCAGCCATGGCCGTCGTTCGCTCATGAACGAGTCAAGTATAATAAAACCATTTTTAATGATAAATATTTGTTTTAGTTTGTTATTCCCGAATTATAAGTATTAAATATGACTCCATAATCTCATGACTCTATAACCCCATTATCGTGATATTAATATCATTACCCTATGACTATAACCCTAAAACAATGTTACTGAAATCATTACATTCATTCTCCCATAGCGAAATAGCTTTCCATGGCCTCAATTTTTTTAAACTATGGTTCTTGAATTCCATGACTCAATAACCCTATAATCCCATGACTCTATAACCCCATAACCATGTTACTGAAGTCATTACACTCAATCTCCCATAGCAGTTGAACTTGCCGTAACCTTAATTTCTTCAAATCATGGCTGTAAAACCTCATGATCTCATAACCCCAATGATTTCAATAACATGTTTATGGGGTTATAGAGTAGTAGAGTTATGGAATCATGGGGTTATAGAGTTATCGGATTATGAGGTTTTTGAGTCATGGGGTTATTAGGGGTAGTACTATTAGTTTTTGGATTACCAGGGTTCAATAATATTTAATAGTCTTTGGGGTTTTTTGTAGTTATGCCAAACCCTGACCTGATGGGGTTTAATGGACTATAGATTCAGATTCAGCGACCCTGAAACCATATAGTAGACATAGTCAGAACCTCAGCCAGATTTTTTTTGTGTAGCTATGTACAACACTGGCCTGAGGTTCTGATTATGTCTGTTATACGTTTTCGGGGTCGCTCAATCCGAATCTGCTGTCCATTACACCCCATCACGTCATAACTTCATAAATTTTAATAACTCAGATCACACAGTATTATAGAATGCTGTTAACCTAGAACGAATTCTGTTAAATCCCTAATAACCCCATGGTCCAAAGACCTCATAACTGGATAACTCCATGACTTCATGACCCTATAATCGTGTTACTGAAATCATGGGGATTATGAGGTCATGGGTTCAACAGGCATCCATGGCTTGAGGAAATTAAGGTCACGATAAGTTCCTTCGTTTTGGGAGATTAAGTGTAATGACTTCAATAACAGGGATATGGGATTATAGAGTCATGAGGCTATGGTGTTATTGGGTCATGGAGTTCAACAGCCATAGTTTAAAGGCATTAAAGCCACGGCAAGTTCTTCCGCTATGGGAGAATTAGTGTAATGATTTTAGTAACGTGGTTAGGGATTATTGAGTCATGGGTTCATGGGTTTGTGGGTTCATGGGATCATGGATTATTGGGTTATGGGGACCTTGAGACATGGGATCTTTGGCGCGTTGGATTATTAGGGGTTTAAAAGCATTGGTTTTGGGTTAAAAGCGTTCAATTATACTTAATAGTCTTAATTTTGAGGTTTTTTGAGGTATATATAGTAGACATAGTCAGAACCTAGGTCAGAATTTTTTTTGTGTGGCTGTGCAATCGATATGGGGTTGCTAAAGACTGGAATCGGGGTTTTATGAAAAGGCATGCTAGAATTTCTTTAAGAAAACTTGAAGCTACTTCACTAAATCGGATTAATACTTTTAATGAAAGTTTAAGATATTTTATAACCATTTGGAATGAATACAGAACAAATACTGCACCGAACCAACTACGATATTTAATGTTAATGAAACAAGTACTACAAATGTACAAACAAATTCAAAAATGTTGGCAAAGAGGGGCCGAAAGCAGATAAGAAACGCAATCAATGGAGAACAACAACAATGGTTTGCGGCTTTGGTGCAGCTGGTCCTCTCTCCATACGCCTTTCGATCACCTCATGGTCTCATCAGTGGAGCTGTATCGAACCGAGAGCAACATTCGCAGGAAACAGCTGCTCTATAAAATATAAATTCCAAGATATATCGGCAAGATGTAAAAAAACTGGCACTTGCTGACTTCGATGTCAGACTGAAACATATCGCTTCATTAAAAATGGCTTTCAAGTAAAGGTTGAATAAGAGTGCAGACAAGATACATCCCTGTCTAACACCTTTACCTATATTAACATTCTTGTTCTTATGTGTGCTGTTTGGTACCAGTAAATTCTGAATACAAAAAATATCCGTATCATCCACATCTGTTTATCTCAATTTATCAATTAGTTGTGCATCTTAAACTCTGTCAAAAGCCTTTTCACAATCAACAAAACAAAAAAACGCGACTTTTGAAGATCTCGGCAATTCTGGACTGGTTCGGTAACAAAATAATTTTTATTCTTTCTTATTTGTAAGATTCAAAATGAACAATCTGACAAGGAACGGCTAGACAGTCAGACTCGTGTTGTTCTCGGGTAACTCGGGTATACACAGGTAGCAGACCATCTGGCAAAGATGGGGCCAGCAATTGAATCATATGGACACCAACCTTCTCTCCTTAGGAAGGAAAGAGCTGCTAACTGCGGCAGGGCTGTTGACAGGACATTGTTACCTGAGGAGCCATCTTCATAAGATTGGTGTCGTAGATGACACGACGTGCAGATGTTGTCTGGAGGAGGATGAAGCACTCAACGGACTGAGACAGAGAAATTTCGGAGATATAATTTTATTACCAGAAACAATTAAGCAAGTCGAACTAACGAGGCTGCTTAGATTCGTAAAGACGATGGACCTCGAATGACCTGCAGCTATGGTGGGATGTAAAGGGCCCAACGAGGCCTAGACATCGATGACCAAGTATTACCATCTTTTGTTCATTCAAGATTCAAAATTGAATTGATTCATTGTGGCACTGTAATCTCAACCCTCAATTCTAGGGTTAAGTCCAGTGAATTAACATGTATATTTCTATAAAACTTGTGTAAATGTTTCCTTGCATGTTTATTAACACTTAAAACTTTCAACACGGTATTAATCGTTGATTAAAAACGATTTTCAATAGTTTGAATTGGTTTGGTCTTTTATTTGTTCTTGTTCATATAATTAATGAAAATGTGTTCCGATTGCTCATACCAATATTCTAATTCTAGGTCTTAGGTAATTTTTATCCTTCAGATGCCTCCAGCGCTTTAAAATGATGATTTCTAGAATATGTTTAATAGAAATAAAAATTAAATTTTGTTCTTGCAGATACATATTTTAATTTTTGTTGTATAGGCTTTTAGATTGCAATTAATTTTCTTTGTGTAACATCAGCTTAAATCTAATAAAGTATAGTATTCAAAATTCACTAACATGGTCTCAGGACTGTGCGATCTATTTTTGCAGTATAATGCAAGTTTTTGAAATGCCACCCCTCAAATGTTTTTCTTTAAAATAATCTTCCATTGTGACGCACCTTGGTTGGTCCAAAACAAACAAATCAGAAGGAAAATGCACTGGACGCTACTCAGAGGAGCAGAAAAGCAACAATCTTTCAATTAATGTACATAAAATAACTTAAGGGCACCTAAAGTACGTATAAAATATTTTAAAATGACAACCCTATAATGTAAGCGAAATGTAGGGAGAGTGCCAAGCAATGGGTGCAACTAACACCTGGAGCAGCTACCTAAGGCGTGTTAGAGCTTAATTGCCTGGAAACCGGAGGCCTTACTGAATAACCTTGGATTACCAGTAGCCACTGCTAACGACAGACCAAGTGAAATCGGTAGGACCTTCAGTCCGCAGGGGTTTTAGTCGGTAGGAATCCGACACTACCTTTCACACTTCAGGTTTGTTCCAACCCGTGTCAGAAACAATTTCTAACCGTCAGGATTCTGCGCATTAATTTACTACACATTATATTCATCAGAAACTGTTCGTGACGCGGGTTGGAACGAACCATTTATGAAGGTGCCTATACAAGGTTTCCCTTCCGGAAAAAATTATAAGCGTTGATATAAATGTGAGGAAATAAATTTAACCTAAAAATATATATAAATATATATATATATATATATATATATATATATATATATATATATATATATATATATGTATATATATATATATATATATATATATATATATATATATATATATATATATATATATATATATATATATATATATTGATATTCCCACGAAATTACATCACTTATTTTTTTCTGAAATGCAGACGCCACTATTACTACATGCAAGCGTTGAATCACTGGCAGAAATTATGGACTTTAGATATAGTAAGATATTTAATTTTCGTAACGTTTATCGGTTGTGATTTTTCGTTTAGTTGAAATACAAATCATTTTCTGTAATTCATTTTGATTTGTTGCTGAGACGGTTCAATCTAGAGTTCTGAACATATCCTCTAAGGCTAAAGTGATTAGTTAATTAGTTAAGAGAGACTGATTCCTATTGTTGCCACGATTTCGTTTATTTTGTTCGTTTCCCTTTGTGAAGTGCTGTTTTCGTATGTATATTTGATAAGTTTGGTATATCTGTTGTCGATTCTACAGTTACTCAAAACTGTCCTTGTTGGTACTTTTATGTGGTGAATTTCTTCTTTTAATTTGAAATCAGCAAAAATTTTTATTTTCAATTTTTCTACGTTTTCAGCAGCTGGGAAGTATAAAGGTAATGGAAAAGCATTTTTGTTAATAAAGGGTGTTTTTTTAGAGGTATACAATTTTAAAATGAAATAAAACACGTATATATAATGGCAAAAGCTTTGACTCTGGCTTTATTTAAAGGATAATTGTATGTTATTAGTGTTTAAATATGATTTCTCGCTTACGAGCTCCAAGGCTGGCTCGAATGAAGCGCAATCTGGAAGTCCAATTTTTGACCCCTTTGTCGAGCAACTGGGGCCGTATATCAGCAATTACACGATGAATGTTGACCTCTAAGTCGTCTAGCATTTGTGGCTTAGTGGCGTGGACTAGTGACTTTACATATCCT
This sequence comes from Diaprepes abbreviatus, assembly GCA_034092305.1. Taxonomy (NCBI): domain Eukaryota; kingdom Metazoa; phylum Arthropoda; class Insecta; order Coleoptera; family Curculionidae; genus Diaprepes; species Diaprepes abbreviatus. The sequence continues at coordinate 2,371,616 of JASJET010000129.1, forward strand.
CAAAGAAAATAATCCCTGGGTGTGAGATCACACGATCGTGGAGGCCAGTTCACTGGTCCATTAGGCGAAACTATGCGCTCCTTAAATGTTTTCCGTAATGAATTGATGATGTAATGCGCTGTGTGGCGTTTTGCGTCATCTTGTTCAAACCAAAGCTCTGTCATATCAATACCATCAAACTGAGAAACGAAGAAGTCAGCAATCATGACTCTACATTGACGGTAATACTCTGGCCGGCATCATCTTTAAAGAAATTTAAGCCAATGATGCCACCTGCCCACAAAAATCCACCAAACAGTGAATTTTGATAGATGAAACGACGCTCCAAATTCGGGAATTCTGTTTATTAACGTAGTCGTTCCACAGAACCAATAACTTCCAGTTGTCAACTTAAAAACCAAACATTTAAAAAAAACACCCTTTAGTGTCCACTTTCCATCATCTTTGGTTTCACAGTTACCTTATCAAGGATCTTTATACTTTATACACTTTCTTAATCCAAATACCTTATTGAAATAGTTTTCAATCTATCAAATCTTAATTATTGGCTAAAGGTCAATAACCATTTTAACATCACTCTTTTTTTAGCTCTAAGCATTTCTTAGCGTTCGTACGGTGTTTCTATAAGATGCCAAATAGCGTGACTTCCAGAATTATTTCAATGGTTTGAATAAAGGTTTGGCCCTAACCTTGATTACGGTAACCTTGGACTTGTGATACACTTTTTCGTGTGTTGTAAATAAATATTAAATTTTATCAGGAATGTATCCAACGGATATCCGCCGGTTTTTATTTTTTTAGTAGATAGGCTTTAATTGTATGATTTTAGTAGTTGCAGAAGTATTTGCTTACAATTGCAGGTAATTAAGTTATATCTGATGCAATAGTGCATCATGCAAAAAATCAGTGGCGTGGTTATTTCCTTTCTTGAGGAAGCTTGATAGTGCGATAATTATAAGGAAACAAAGAGTAATTGGAAATTAAAAATTATTTGATTTGAGAAACGAACTTCCACGTTTTTTGGAAATGAGTAGCGTTGATGTTTCGCTAAAATCGAAAAATAGTTAAAATCGCGAAAGGAAGTTGAAAGACACCCTTGGAAAAATTAACTAAAATTCGGTAAAAATCATTAATATAACATGGTATCCGGAAAGAGGTATATATATATATATATATATATATATATATATATATATATATATATATATATATATATATATATATAAATGTATGGTAACTTCTTTGGTTAGGTTTTAAATTAATACTACTATGTGCTTGACGTTTCGCCCAACGTAGTTAACTTTTTCAAAAGTATAATCTCTTCAAGAGACATCATAATTTCCGTGCGATGCAATTCTCCCTTGCAGTATAAATATTTAATTTGCTAAATACTTCTTAAACCATCTTTCTATACAAATGTATGGTAGTTTCTTCAAGAAGCGTCATAATTTCAGCGTGACGCAATTTTCTCTTGCAATATAAATATTTAATTTGCTAAATTTGCTAAATCATCTTTCTATATGAATGTATGGTAACTTCTTTTGATTAGGTTTTAGATTAATACTATTATTCTGGGCTTGACGTTTCGCCCAATATAGTGGCTGTAGCATGTACTTTATTTTTGTATCTTAAACCTTTTTTTTTATATATTGAAGGACTATAAAACTTTATATATATATATATATATATATATATATATATATATATATATATATATATATATATAAAATTATTAAAATGTGCTTATAAAGTATTAATGCAGCGATCAGCAAACACTATGGATTATGTGAAGTAGGTGGTCGCCTGTAGATAGACTTCCACTTCCCTTCAGATATGGCGGTGCGTATATTATAATAGATGAAACATTGTTTGTTTATAGCGGTAAAAAACAATAAAAACATTATATTTCTCCATTGCGATTAGTCCCATCTTGTAGTTCTTGACTTGTAATATAAATTACTGGGCGCAGAATTAAAAAATATTTGTTTAATTCAAAGTTATTCATGTTGAAACGTGGCAAAAATACCATTTTTCAAATGTTTAACTCCAAAATTATTCGTATGACGAAAAAATCACAAGAGAAAATATATATGTCAACGAACAAATCTTTATATTGGATAATTTTTTTACAATAAAGCTTAACCGAAAATAAAAAATAAATTATAAACTCTTTTAAATTGCAATCAGTTTAATAATTGTAGATTACTCATTCACTTATCACTTTTTTTTTAAGTATTTTAATAACTTCAGACCATAGATAATGAATTAATTATCTTTTATTCTAAAATTAAATTCTAGGAAACGTGTTTTTTATAAATTTTATGGATTGGGTACAATGCATTTTAAACTCTTTGAGTTTAGATACATCTATTCAACATAAAGAAATTGAATTTTCCATAAATAAAGGTTTAGTCTATTTACATCAAATTTTATGGTGCCACGTTATACATAAACTTTTATCTAAAAAATGCAAAAATTTAAATTTAATTTTGGATTTCTGCCATTTTTCCGTAAGAATGGACATATTTAAGATGGTTATTTTTAATTTCAGAACCTCACTGTTTTTGTGTCTGTTCACAACTTGTTAGAATTTCTCTCTTCCTGGATTTTAAACATGTGTACTAAATAATTTTGTTTATATTTAAAGACCTTTTTTACTGTATAGTTTTCTGACTTTTCTGAATGTTTTTCAACGTATATATTTTTTTAATTATTTTTTTTGTGCGTGATTTTTTTCTTTATATTTTATGAATTTTTCTTTTTTCAACTTTTTCCTTTGCCCTTGTATTTTTTTTTAATTTTTAATATTTAATCTTATTAATTAAAATAAGCCCTTAGAACGATTTTTATTCATTTATATTAATGGTGGCTCTGAGGCTGGAGTAGAGGTAACTGATATTGTCTATTTTTGATCACATTATTGGATATAATGGTGAATGATTTGTTCAAAATATTCTATGACTAATGAAATTTCGTACATGCACAAAACAGGTACCAGCGATCTGGTGGAGCAACCGAGGTAGCTCCTCTTGTCATCTTTTATAGTGTTGCGACCGACCATTCAAACTATTTGGATTCAGTGGCGTAAATAACGACCTGCAGGCCCCGCGTGGCGGCGGGGGGGGGGGTCGCTGTCAAGTACCAAAGTGTAGATACGAAGGATCAAGACGGGTGCAAAAGAGTAGGGCGCATTTAAAATCTATGGGGGGGGGGGAGGGGGCGCACATACCCTTAGTTACGCCACTTCTTGGATTGCAATATTTATTATTTTTATTATATTTGGATTTTATTTTAAACATTCCATAGAGCGTTGTTTGAGAAATATCCTTGCCCCAACCAACGGATAAAGTTTTTATTTTTAACTTGTTTAAGAAAATAGCTATAAACATTTTTAGATCATGGCAATTTCGACTTAAAAAGCTTTTAAAATCAAAAATTTTGTACGTACCAAAGTTTTGTTTGACTACTTGATCTATTCTCTTTATTTGCAGCAATTTTGCAAAATAACACCACAGAAATACGGATTAAATCGACCAAATCAACACTGGCTGCACATTAAGAAGACATATTAAATTTGCAAAAGGTCATACACTGCAAAATTGGTGTCGGAAAAATTAGCCTAAATTGAAATTAATAGCTTCATCTGGAATATAAGAATAGACCAGTTATGTCACCAATAAAATAAAAATAACATAGGGCATTTATAAACATTTCTGTCAAGATTTAAAATTATTAAAAAACCAATTTATTCAATATTCAGTGATAAACACTACAATTTAATTTATTTCTATATTTAACTTATCAGAACAAATTTTTTTATTACGAATAATATCCATGTTATTACATTTATTATTAATAATTAATCTAATGTAAAATCCATGGTAAAACCTTCGACCACAATTAGGGATTTCCATAATATATTTTATATGAATAGTAGAGTCATCTAATGATAAATGTGTGATCTTGAAATGGCTAACTGTAAATACGAACGCAGTGTACGCCATAATAAATTTTAATAGTTTACTGTCAACTGAATAGATGGCGCCACGGGTTTAAAAATCTATACTTATAAGCGGTGTGACTGACTGACTGATATATCGATATACAGACCAAACTGTTGAAGATTGACTTGGGAAAATGTTGGCAACCACTAAAAAAATTCATATTCCAGAAGGGTGGAAAGGGGGCAAATTGTCATTTAATAAATTTATGATATTTCTTGATCAAATAGAGATATGGGCTCGATTTTGATTTCAAAAGATAAGCTCATAACAATATCTAAAAACTAATTTTTTGATTTTTCGATAGTTGCATTTTAATAGAAAAAAAAAACGTAAGATGTCGTTTTTACGATTGGTCATTAAAAAATACTTTTTGCGAAAAATCACGATATAAACGTGAGTCTAAGCTTTACATTTTTTGCGTAGGATTATCTAAAGAGTGATTTCTCCATTTATCAAATAAACTATCACGGTTAAGAGATTATCATCTTGTCGGATAATCAAGCAGCCATCAGTGCGTTGAGCTCTCAAGTTATCAGCTGGTTCCAGATGGTCTGGAAATGCCTAGAGGACTAAAGATAGAAGAAGAAAGCAGGAGATTCAATTATTGGACGGAGCTGCAAGGATTGAGACAAGCGAAGATACTTCTTGGGAATTATGATCAGAAGCGATTCAAAGAATGCGTAAGCTTAAGTAAAAACTAACTCGGAGTTCTGACCGGGGTCCTGACGGGGCATTGCCACCTGAAGGGACATCTAAACAAACAAGAGTGCAGATTTGGCGAAGAGGAGGACGATACCTATAAACATATCCTTTCAGAATGCAGCGCTCTAGAAAACCCTAGGATGCGGTTCTTGGGAACACACTAAATCAAAGAAGGGAGCTACCCACTCTGAAGCCGCCAACATTCTAAGATTCCTGAGGGAAATAGGACTGTAGGACCTGCTTTAGCCGATAAGGTAACTCTTACGACTTGGCTGCAGTAAGGGGACACAATAGATCTACCAGATCGCAGTGTACAGGGTGAGTCAACGATTGGATGAAGTAGGTTTGTGCCTTTTCGGTGAAATTAACAAAGAAACTATATTTATTGTTTGATACAGTTTATTTTTACGCAGATTTTAAAAATATTTAGGACTCTACAGGGTGAGCCACAAAACTAGGACAGCATAAAGTTGTATTTTTTAAATAGAACACCCTATACGCGAATCATATTTTCGATTTAGCTCATAATTTTAAATCTTTTTTATTAAAGGTTTACTATAACAAAACTTTATAGTTTCTGAGATAATTAAGTTTAAAGAAAAAAAGTCACATTTTCAAGCATCAATTCAATCCTAAATAACGTTTTCAATTTTGTGACAAATATATTCAAATTTGGAATTTAGCAAGGCCAAGGACAAGTTAACATAATTTTTACCTAATATTTGCAATAAAAGCTACAGGGTGTTGAACACATCGGCTCAAATTTGAACAAGTTTAAATGAATAAATATCTTTTTTAAATGGTACACCCTGTATATTTTCATGTTATTTAATAGAGTAATAAAAACCCTAAAAGTTTTGTTCAATATATCCTATACCTATTTATAATAGTTTTTGAGATATTTCAGTTTTTCTTATTTTCCATATTTTTTTACAGAAATAGTCTTCATTATCATAATAGCCATGTAAAATAATAAAAAGAAACTACAGAAATAAACAGAATGTGGTTAAATATGATGAAATACATTATTCGTTATATTACAACGGCAATAGTTTAATTAAACATAATGTGAAAAAATTAACACAACAATAACGACAAGGCAAATACATATTTACTTTTATACTAAATTGAAACAAAAAAATTACCTATTAAATACTGAGATTAATTATTTCTTTTTAATAAGTGTTCGAATAAACTACCCTCTTGTGCAATGCACAAATTAATCTTTTTTGCAGATTTTCTCGGACCCTGGACAAAATTAGTGGCGTTATTGTTTTACAGGTATCCCTAATCCTGTTTCGCATATCTTCTACTGTTGTTGGTGGATTAACATACACCTTATTTTTAATATAACCCCATAGGAAGAAATCTAATGGGGTGATGTTGCAAGACCTTGGTGGCCACTCAATGAAACCCCCACGTCCAATCCATTTTTGCGGATATCGTTGGTCCAAAAACGCACGAACTTCACGATGGTAATGCGGAGGCGCACCATCGTGCTGGAACCACATACTGTCGAGCTCATCCCTATCGAGACCTTGAAGCAGTTGGGGTAGTTCTTCTTGTAGAAAGTTCAGGTAACTATGGCCATTTAGTGGTTCATTAAAAAAGTGGGGTTCAATAATTCGATTATGATGAATACCACACCAAACATTTAATGACCAGTGGTTTTGATGTTGCACCTCTCTAATCCAAAATGGGTTTTCTGTGACATAATAAGGCATGTTGCGTCTATTTACGGCACCGTTACTTCTAAAAGTAGCTTCATCACTAAACATTACCTTGCATAATAAATTTGGATTTAATTGAATCTCCGCATTTATTGTACGACAAAAGTTTACACGACTTTCAAAATCCTGCCCATGCAATTCTTGGTGTAATTCCATGTGATATGGATGATACCTATATTTCTTGGTAGTACGATTAGCGGTGGATTGTGATGTTTCACATAATGCTGCTAACTGACGGCTACCAATATAAGGATTTTCCTTAACATTTAACAATACTTGTAGTCCTTTTTCTTCATTAGTTACTGGTTTGTTGACCACTTTACGTTTTGGATAATCAACAGTACCAGAAGAATCAAATCTTTGCATTAAGTTTTGAAAAGTATGGGTATTAGGCTGGCGTCGATCAGGATACTTCATTTTGTAAATTCTTTGAGCAAGAAGGCAATTTTTTTGAGCCTCTCCTATTGTATAAATCATATCTATTAACTCATTCTTTGGAAAATTCATTTTACAATATAAGATGAATGCAAAAAAAAACCAAACTATACTACATAAAAAGCAAAAGAAGCGATTGCGGTTATATATTTGACACACAGAAAAATGTTCTTTTACATTGTTTTTGCCATGGCTACTATGATAATGAAGACTATTTCTGTAAAAAAGTATGGAAAATAAGAAAAACTGAAATATCTCAAAAACTATTATAAATAGGTATAGGATATATTGAACAAAACTTTTAGGGTTTTTATAACTCTATTAAATAACATGAAAATATACAGGGTGTACCATTTAAAAAAAAAAAGATATTTATTCATTTAAACTTGTTCAAATTTGAGCCGATGTGTTCAACACCCTATAGCTTTTATTGCAAATATTAGGTAAAAATTATGTTAACTTGTCCTTGGCCTTGCTAAATTCCAAATTTGAATATATTTGTCACAAAATTGAAAACGTTATTTAGGATTGAATTGATGCTTGAAAATGTGACTTTTTTTCTTTAAACTTAATTATCTCAGAAACTATAAAGTTTTGTTATAGTAAACCCCCAATAAAAAAGATTTAAAATTATAAGCTAAATCGAAAATACGATTCGTATATAGGGTGTTCTATTTAAAAAAATACAACTTTATGCTGTCCTAGTTTTTTGGCTCACTCTGTAGTAGAGTCCTAAATATTTTTAAAATCTGCGTAAAAATAAACTGTATCAAACAATAAATATAGTTTCTTTGTTAATTTCACCGAAAAGGCACAAACCTACTTCATCCAATCGTTGACTCACCCTGTACAGACCCCAATTCTACACACATACATACAAGGGTTAAAATATGTTTTTGCTTCATTAGTACGACCTAACATAGTCTCTTTGTAAGTCTATACACGTTTCCTAGCGATGCTTCCATCTCTTTAATTCGTCCAAATCGTATTTAGGGGTGTTCTCTGCAAAGTAGTTGTTTACAAAGGCGATGGTCTGAATGAGTGAAGGGATGAAAAAGGAGTAGTGATACTAGATCATCGATGTCTAGGCCTCCAATGGGTCCTTTACATCGCACCATAGCTGCAGGTTAGTCGAGGCCGATCGCCTTTGCGAATCCAAGCAGTCTCGTTAGTTGAACCCGCCTAACTGCTTTCGGTAACAAAATTGTATCTCCGAAATATCTCTGTCTCAGTCCGTTGAGTGCTGGGCACTCTCTGAGGACATGGTCAACAGTATCATCCTCCTCCAAACACCGTTTGCATGTCGGGTGGTCTTCGACACCGATTCTATGAAGATGGCCCCTAAAGTGACAATGTCCTGTCAACAATCCCACCACAATTCGTCGCTCTTTCCTTCCCAAGGAGAGAAGCTTTTTAGTACGCTGTGTGCAAGGCCCAGTTATATGTTCCTTAGCGCACCTCATTTCAGGAGCTCCTCTCCATGATTCAATAAATTTGCTTTCCAGCAACCATTTTAATTCCTTTTTGCCAATAGCAATTGGGATAGGTAGTATTGGTTGGGGTCCATTTGGTTTAGTTGCCGAATCCAACTTTGCTAGACGGTCTGCTTCCTCATTCCCTCGTATGCCCGAGTGACCCGCGACCCATACGAATCTGACTGTGTCGCCGTTCTTTGTCATACCATTTAGTACTTCCTTGCACTCAGACACTAGACGCGAAGTTATGATACTGGACTTCAGTGCCAGTATCGCAGCCTTACTGTCTGAGCATATATTTATTACCCTATTCCTGTCTATATCCCTCTCACAGAGATGGGCACACTGTAGAATAGCATAAATTTCCGTTGTAGGTAATGGTATGTTCATTCGACGAAAATTTCTGTCCTCCAAGCACAACCTTTAGCCTAGGGAATAAAAAAAAAGTCGCTTGAGGCTAGATCTGGTAAGTAAGGAGAGTGGTCAAGCAGTTGAAGCCATAGTTCGTGGATTTTCGTCATGGTAACCGCTGAGATATGAGACGGCGCATTGTCTTGATGAAAAATTTTTTTTTTTCTGCAAATGTTTTTCAGCAATTTTCCCTTTCAGCTTATCAAGTAATGACGTATAGTATGCTACTGTAATAGTTTTTCATTTTTCAACATAATCAATTAAGATAACTCCATGACTATTTCAGAAAATAGTCGTTATTACTTTCCCGGTCGAAAGAAAAGCTTTTGCCTTTTTTACTGCTGCTTCTTCTTTTGTAGCCCACTGTTTTGACTGTGTTTTTATTTCTGAAGTGTAATGGTGTGCAAGTTTCATCGACAGTAATTAATCAGCGTCAAAACTCCGATTTATTACGCGTAACCTGCTCCAACAGACTTTTCCAATTGTTTACCCTAACTTTTTTGGTCTAAAGTGAACAATGTGACCAGTTTCCTCATCTGGAAATTTTTACTCAATATGTGACAAACACGTTCTTTAAATACAGGTTGGTTGAAAAGTTTTGAAAGCGACACCTATTAACCAGTACAGGAATCAAAATTTATTCGCCATTTTAATATTTCATCTTCTATATGAACACACACAAAAGGTTATTTCTATCTGTCAATTCATTCTTTGTTTACAAGCCATTTGAAGTTAACGTGTCAGTGAATTTTTATACAATGGATAAAACCGAATATCGTGCAGTGATAAAATTCTTTGTTTTGAAAGGTTTATTAGCAGCAGAAATTCATATAAAAATGGTGAATCTGTTCCTTCATTTCTAACTGTGCATCGATGGGTTTTAGAGTTTAACCGTGGTCGTACAAGCGTTGAAGATGAATCACGTAGTGGACGTCCAAAAAGTGCAACAACACTAGAAATCATTGAGCAAGTCTATGATATTGTTTGTAAAGATCCAAGTGGGACTAAGCGTGAAATTACTGATACCATAGGCATCTCGGACGAACGAGTTCTCTATATTTCACATGAAGAATTACGTATGAAAAAGCTATTTGGAAAGATAGTGCCGCATTTGTTAACAATTCAACAAACACTGAATCGAAAACAAATTTGTAAGCGTAATTTGGAGCGTTTTAAGAAGAAAAACCCGATTTTGTGCGTCGTTTTCTAACTGCGAATGAGAGTTAGATTTACCATCATGATCCTGATTGAAACAAGAACGTTTACAGTGGACTGAAGCTGGTTGTTCAGCTTCAAAACAGGTCAAGTCAGAACGATCGGCAAAAAAAGTTATGGCATCAGTTTTTTGGGATTCAAAAGGGATTTTGTTGATTGATTATCTTGAAAAAAGTAAAACAATTAACTCTGAGTATTATTGCAACCTTTTGGACCAGTTAGATAAAAAAAGTTCGTGAAAAAAGACCTGGCTTACAGAAGAAAAAAATCATTTTTCATCAAGACAGTGCACGTCCTCACACAAGTGATTTGACGATGGCTAAATTGAACGAATTAAAGTACGAATTTCTTGAACACTTACCGTATTCACCAGATTTGACTCCCTCCGACTACCACCTCTTTAGGAATTGAAACAATTTCTTCGTGGAAAGCGTTTTTCGTCGAATGAAGAAGCAGTCGTGAAACATTATTTTGCAGAACTTCTGTAAAATCATTAAAAAGGTGGTATAAAATTATTGGAGGATCGTTGGAATAGGTGTGTTGAAGTGGAAGGAGATTATATTGAATAAAAAAACTAATTTCATTAAAAAATACATATTCTTTCATTTTCGCTGTCAAAACTTTTCAACCAACCTGTACATTCATAGCTTCTGCTATTTCTCTAACCTTAATTCGGCAGTTGTCTAGTCCTATTTGACGAATTTGAGCGATGTTATTGTCAGTGGTTGCAGTTTTTGGCCATCTCAAACATTCATCGTCATGTAAGCTGGTAAGGTCACCTTTAAATTTAGGTGCCCACCATTTCGCGGTGGTAAATGATGTATGCAGCGTTCAACTAGTACTTAATTTACATAGGCGTATTGTCAGTAGCATAAATAACGACTGCGCAGGCTCCGCGGTATGGGGGGGGGGCGGCCAAACTAGGGGCGCTAGGGCGATTTGAAAAATCTACGGGGGGGGGGGGGACATATACTCTTAGTTACGCTATTGCGTATTGTTCTTCAAAAACAAATATCTAATGACAGCTTGAAACTCGATTGTGTTCATTTATCAGAAATACAAGCAGAATAACAAGGAAAAGAGTAAATTAATTATTAAGGCGTAATGTATTAGCTTCTCAAAACCGTTTTTCACTAACCCTGTGGTCGAAACCGCAACGGGTAACTGCTAGTATACTGTATTGCAAGGGCTACTTTTCATTAATAAAGCTGAGAAAAAACCGCTCATATCAATTAATTTTCCAAATTGAGAATTTTTGACATATATTACAAAATTGGTAATTGAAGATATCTATGAGTGTTTGCTTTTCTTATCCTCTTTTCCGGTGCACGATATTTATGTTTTTACTACATATTTTAATTACCGATTAACATTAAGCGGAATAACAATAAGATTAAAATCTGAATCGATTAATCCTCCATTTTTTAATACTTAATTTAAGCAGACTTTGGAGAAACTCGAGGATTTTTTAGAATCCAATTTAACGTCAGATTTATGTTGTGATGCGTAATGCGCAACATAAGAAGTTGGAAAATAAAAACATAGAAAAATAGCTCCTCATGGTTAAGTGGCACTCCGCTCAGCTCTTCTATATTTAGCTACTGATAAATATAAGGTGTTTTCCAGATCAACGTGCGACGATTCAAAATGTTCTTATCAATAGATATTTCTAAATATAGCGTGGGATTTTGAAAATTTTCCAAAATGGCACCTGTTTTCAGCGCAATAGCAATATTATCAGCAAATGCGGTTGCTAACATAAATAAAAGGCTTGAAAATAAACGTGATGAGGCTTGATATATTTGTATTCATATTTACTTTCAAACGTCGTTCAGTATTTTTCAAAATGGGGCGGTTTTCGGTTGCTAACAAAAACTAACGACCCTTAAATATATATCCTGAGGTTTATAATGTTCCCAGGAATGTGCACCTTCCAATATCGTTTAACTCTTTACCATTCTTCAAAAAATGGCGTCAGTTTTTCGGCTGATATCGTCACCACTATCACCGTCTACAAGTACGTAACAAAAAATTGGATATTTTTAGAAAATTTCAATTTGAAGTATGCGTGGAGACCTGTGGCCTTCTTTTTTGTGTGCGAGAGAGAGGGGCTGTGGTCAATCAATAACCACAAGTCCAATTTTCCCCAGCGAACTTACAAGCGTTTTATTATTGTTAAATTGATTAAATTATATGTCGTAACCGGATCATTAAGGGCTTCCTTCCCTCTCTATTTTCCTTCAACCTTTAAGAACTTTTATATATAATCCTAATTTAAAATAAACCTGGCATATTTAGACTCTTAATTAAGTCTACCATTTTCGTGGAAAAGTACTTTGTTGCTTAAGGCATCTTCCAGAAATTTACCTCTCTTGCATAATAGTGTCATGCTTTCAGGCGCGGATCCAAGGGGGGGGGGGGGGCGGTGGGGGCGATCGATCTCTTCACTCAAATTAATTATAATTGGTTCCTCTATCTCACCGATCATGAGATCGAGTTCTCACATTTTGTTTTATTCATTTATTATATGGATTTTTCCCAATTTCCGCAGTAACTTTATTCAAAAAAATCTTTCAATAGTTTAGTTAAATTACTAATTGTGTTAATTGTGTTATTTTTAGCAACTCTACCTTTTACTTGAGAGAGATATTTACTTCTCCAACGGACAGTTACCGGACGATCTATAGGAACAGATTTTCTATCTGGTTTTTCCCAACAAAAATTAAGTTTTCTGAGCAATTTCCAGAGATCAGTTCTTTTAATTTCAGGTAAATCGCGATCTTCATTGATTTTGGGATCTGTTTCTCATAATAATATATATATATATATATATATATATATATATATATATATATATATATATATATATATATATATATATATATAATCCTTTTAATTGCAGTTTTCATCTCTTCTTCCAATGAGGTTTTCGTCTGCCTGTGATCGAATGTGGCGTGGGAATACTAACAATTCCAATCGTTTTTCTCCTTCAGTATTCTGTACATAGTAGATTTTCCCACTCCTGTCATGTTGGAACACATCTCAACAGAGCTTTTAACATTATTATCTAGATATTGATATCTTAAGGCATCATAAACATTCATCGTAATAAGTTTTTCGTTGAGGAAAAAAACAAGATAAATCACTAAGAACAAACTGTAAGGTGTACTTTGCTCACTGACAGAAACTAAATTAAACTATCAGAAATTTTATGTTGCAGTAAATTTATAAAATATATGTAAATATAATGAAATATAATTAGATTTACGGCAGTTCTCAGTTACCTGCGGCACTGGAGCAGGTACGTTGGAGGTTTCGGTAACATTTTTATTACTCTCTCTAGTTCTTGCATAGAGTATAGTAATGTGTATGCTTGCGATCGCCCCCCCCCCCTCCCAAGAGCTTTGAGTTCAGGAAAATAGAACCCATTCTGCCTTTTATATTAGGAATGAGTATGCTGCTTTCACTCCCCCCCGTTGACAACTTGTTTTTCTTGCATACTGTACTTTTGTGATGTCAACCCCCCCCCCCCCAGAGAGGCTGGATCCGCCCCTGCATGCTTTTGCATAACAGGTGTTCCGCTGTCTCTGCTGCAGGTTCGCAGAAACGGTAGATCTTCTCCTCAGCTTTGCCCATTTTTTTTAGATAGTATGCCAGAGGGCTCTTACATAGCGGTAATGTAGTTTAAATGAAATTTAGAATACCTTTGTATAGAATCGATTCACATATTCATTTTTAGCTTCCCTGTAAGTTTAAAATTAATTTTTTAAATTACAGGGTTATTTTCTCAAAAATTGTATTACATCTCTTGATAAAATTCAGTTTAAGATAAAGATATTCTGTATTTTTAATTTTACGGAACTATGACTTTTACTTTTTCTAAACCACTCCATATGTCCTACATCCTACATCAACTTTTTCTAACCCAAAGTTATTTTCACACGAGGCAAAATTTTTACGAAAAGTTACTTTTTTTTCTAAATTTGAAATTAAAAAAGTTTTCCATTTGATAAGAACACTCATACATACGAATCTTGATCAATACATATTTCATTTTCAACTTTAATATCACATTCCTTAACAATAGCGTCAAAATTCGTCATGAGTAACAAAAGGAATATATTTACAATTGCCCTGATAATGACGCCGTTGTATACAAACAGACATCCACGTTTCTGTCAAATAGACAAAAGGCTTTTCAAACTTGAAGCTTTATACTTGATGCCTCTATTTTAAGAGCACCCGCTATACAGTCCGGATCGTCGATGTACCAGATCTAGAGATTACAAGAATTATTTATTTAATTGATGGCTAAGGTTGCGACATTTCTGTTAAAAACTTGTTTTCTGGAACGTTTCCGGTTTTTCTCTTAAGGACATTTATACGTAAGGAAAATTTCAAATGCCCTGGTTTGCAAATGCGGAACTTTTTGCTACTAACTTATGAAATATAGTACAAACGAAAGACCCAAGCCGCTTTTGAATATGCCTAGTTTCGAAAACTTTGATGGGTTTGGCTGTTTTTCAAGAAATATTATCATTTTTTTTTTAATTTATAATCAAGTCTGAGGAAAAAAGGGGTCTGTACGTTTGGATGACATAAGACTGTCCCGAGATATCGCCTTTAGAGATTCAGTAGGAATTCATAAACGCACAGTACCTGTTCTATATAAATTTAGGAATATAATATCTAGGCTACACTGTATAAACGAAATGCATTAAATTTAAGGTAAATGTGCTGGAAGCAAATTTCATAAACGTTTATTAAATGCGTTTAATGTAATGCATTAAATTTAATAATTTTCATTAACCCAAATTCATTTATTCTATTAAATCTAATGTAATTATAGATTAAATTTAAAATATTGAGCATTACTTTTAAGGTGACTATGTACAGGGTGAGTCAGCGATTGGATGAAGTAGGTTTGTGCCTTTTCGGTGAAATTAACAATGAAACTATATTTATTGTTTGATACAGTTTATTTTTACGCAGATTTTAAAAATATTTAGGACTCTACAGGGTGAGCCAAAAAACTAGGACAGCATAAAGTTGTATTTTTTTAAATAGAACACCCTATATACGAATCGTATTTTCGATTTAGCTTATAATTTTAAATCTTTTTTATTAAGAGTTTACTATAACAAAACTTTATAGTTTCTGAGATAATTAAGTTTAAAGAAAAAAAGTCACATTTTCAAGCATCAATTCAATCCTAAATAACGTTTTCAATTTTGTGACAAATATATTCAAATTTGGAATTTAGCAAGGCCAAGGATAAGTTAACATAATTTTTACCTAATATTTGCAATAAAAGCTACAGGGTGTTGAACACATCGGCTCAAATTTGAACAAGTTTAAATGAATAAATATCTTTTTTTTTAAATGGTACACCCTGTATATTTTCATGTTATTTAATAGAGTAATAAACACCCTAAAAGTTTTGTTCAATATATCCTATACCTATTTATAATAGTTTTTGAGATATTTCAGTTTTTCTTATTTTCCATACTTTTTTACAGAAATAGTCTTCATTATCATAGGTATAGGATATATTGTACAAAACTTTTAGGGTTTTTATTACTCTATTAAATAACATGAAAATATACAGGGTGTACCATTTAAAAAAATATATTTATACATTTAAACTTGTTCAATTTTGAGCCGATGGGTTCAACACCCTGTAGCTTTTATTCCACATATTAGGTAAAAATTATGTTAACTTGTCCTTGGCCTTGCTAAATTCCAAATTTGAATATATTTGTCACAAAATTGAAAACGTTATTTAGGATTGAATTGATGCTTGAAAATGTGACTTTTTTTCTTTAAACTTAATTATCTCAGAAACTATAAAGTTTTGTTATAGTAAACCCTTAATAAAAAAGATTTAAAATTATAAGCTAAACCGAAAATACGATTCGTATATAGGGTGTTCTATTTAAAAAAATACAACTTTATGCTGTCCTAGTTTTTTGGCTCACCCTGTAGAGTCCTAAATATTTTTAAAATCTGCGTAAAAATAAACTGTATCAAACAATAAATAAATTTCACCGAAAAGGCACAAACCTACTTCATCCAATCGTTGACTCACCTTGTACATTATATATACAGTAGACCCGGGCGATACATATTGATGTTTTAAAGTATCGATACATTCAGAGTCGATATTCTATTTATTGTATCGATATTGACTCATCTTGCAATACGTAGGTATCGATACATTTCACTAAATATCGTATCGTTTCATTTTTGTAATCAGATCCAATCCCACTACCACTTTCAATTATGTCGATCAAGCGATCCGCAAACAGTTTTCCAATGTCAAATATTTATTTTTGGAGAATAACTAGTGTGACACGAATGTATTTTTATCATTTTTTAATTGTGTAACAAAGAAGAAGATGGATATACATTCGGGCCGCACCAATCTACAGTACCAACTGAAAATGCTTTTAGTTTGTAGTTAAACTTTATTGTTCTGTAATTTGCAGTCCTTATTTGCGGGGATTCAAGGAAACACTTATCTATGTTTGCTATCTTTTAGCCGTGCATGTTACCGTTGCTTCAAGTGCTACGGTTAGTTCTTGTAATATTTCGTGTTTTATGCTTCTTGCTGATTATTATTTCAATCTACAGTTTTAGTTTAACCATGCCTCCTACCAAAACTACGAGAAGTATTGTATTGGAATATTTTATTTAGTCACAAACGGGAGGCACATGCCAACTGTGTTATTCACAGGTAAAATTAGCCGGTACAACTAATTTGTTGTTCCATTTATGACGGTGACATCCTAAACTAAAAATTGAAAAAAATGGTTTAGATTTAATCAAATCTGAAATGGTAAATCATTCTAGATTCTAAGAAATAAAATATAGAATCGTATTGACATATATGGATTTTATAGGGCCAGCAAAGCAAAATGATAATATATTTTTTACTTCTGCTTCAACGAGCTCGAATGTGCCTGTAGCACTGTAGTATTTGGAACACTCTCATTTCTACAACTTTGAGACAACCAAGTATTCAGGAAAGCATAAATAAGGTTAAATCATATCATGGTATGTTTCTTAGTGTATTTATTTTGATTTTCGATAAACATGTTTTTTTTTATTTTAGATGGGGGAACACAAGAGAAAAAGCTAACAAATGCCATAATTTTCATGATACGTAAAGACAATTTACTATTGCGCACAACAGAAAAGGAGGGATTTAAATATTTAATAAAAACTGCTTCTCCGTTATACAAATTTCCAAGTAGGAAAACTATCAACAGGCTAATCGATGATCTCTATAACATTATGAAAATGAAAATATCAGAAGTTCGAAATTTTACTATTATTGCGAATATTTGGGCCATCACTTGTAATACTCAAGGTTACTTGGATATTACGTGTCATTTCTTATGTGAATAAAGACTAAAATACCTTATACTAAATATTGTTCAATTAGACCAAAGCCATACATCTCATTATATAAGGGATTGTTTTATGCTAAATTATTATTTTAAAAATAATTTCATCTTTTTCGAGTAACATATCTGATTTTTTGACGTTTTTATTTTATTTTTAATTTTTAAATGAAACTTCGTGTAGCTTTATGAGAATTCAGTTGTTTTTCGTTTTTTTTTTGTTATCAAAGGCCACAAAGACAATGTATTTCACTAGATTTATTTTTTTTTATATTTTACTGTTTGTCTGAAATAAAATATTTCCTGTTTTAGTTTTTCTTTCAATCTATGACCACCTTTTCCTTTCATATACAAAACTTAAGTAAAATGTGTATAATACTAATGTATCGATATTTAAATATCGATACTTTGACACCGATATATCGGCGTATCAATATTTTTCTATTTGATACGTATTGATCCATAATATCGATACACCTCGAGATATCGCCCGGCCCTATTATACAGTTAGTGTTCATTGAATTTAAGATATGTTATCACATATTTAATGCACCAACATTAATATGAGTCAAAAAATTCTGCCACCAAGAAAAGAAGGAAATTTTTCCCATAGGTAGTGTACCCTCATCTGTAAACCGGTTTTGAATTCATTGATTTCCGTCAGTATCGGCAGACACGTACACCTTATCATAAGAAAATTGCGTCCTTTAACCAACTTATATCATACTAAATCAAAAGTTCAATACAAGTTGCGCCATCTCCCGGAATTTTATTTAATGTACCATGAATAATAATGTAAATTTCTTGAGTGTTAAGGTACATGTGAAGTAAATTTAATGTACAGAAAGTTGAAATAGCTTTTCAGTTACTTTATTGAAATTTAAGACACCATTTAATCAAATGTAATGTACAATAAACTGAGATGCAAAATTATTCACGATTTTAAGTACAAAATTATTAAATTTAATGTAGAATGGACATTAAATTTGCATTAAATTTAACGTTATTTTTAGCAGTGTAGACAATAAATAAAATTCCATATTTTATTATGTTCATCATCACAATTGTATAAGGCATTCCTTAGAAAATGAATTTTAAGATCTCTTCATCTAAAAATTTTTTGAACATTGCCCTACAGCAATGTCAAAAAATAGGATTGACAGGGGCTAGAGTATGTCAGTCTCATGTCGACAAATAATTCAGTTTCATTCAGGTATTCTTACAATACATACCATGTTAGGACGAAATGAGATGTCAGAGAACATATTTTCTACAAATGAATGAAAAAAAGTTTGAGGTTCCATATTTTCAAAGGAGTAAATAGGTGTGAAATGTGTTACGTTTTTTCTTTAAACAATATTCTTTTTTCAGTTTTTTTTGTAGCGTAGTGTGTGGTTTCTTTTATCTGTGTTCGAAATACATATTTTAACTTAATCGTGGTTTAGTTCTCCCCTTCCCATCCCCTCCTTCCTCTCCTGGTATGGAGAGTCCCAAATTCTGCTACATAAGAAGCTATCCTATAACACAAGATTGGATTAAATTTACTTACGATTATATTTAAATGAAGTTGCCTAATTGTAAATCTATAGAAGTAAATTTTTAAGAAAACTAGGTTATTTAGTGAATATGATTAACTAATTATTTATCTCTTTATTCAATATTTTTGTAGCTTTACTCCGGTTTATTGCAGTCAGAAGTTATAAAGGTACAGTAATTAAGTATAAAACACTTGTAATTTTTAGGATATTTACTTTATAAAATAAATAAATAAATGAAGCTTTTATTGTCATAAATTTCATAGGTGAAACATCACGTTATAGGTTCAATTATAAAAGTAAACATACACACCATCACACACACACACACATACCATTACACACACACCATTTCACATACACATAAAGGGTGTTTTTTATAGAGGTATAAAACTTTAAGTTGGCAACACTTTTTTAACTGGCGGCCATTTTGTCAGCTGTTAAGTGATTTATGTTTAGCTTGGTTTGGCATTTCAACATGAATAGACTGACGCCTGAACAACGCTTCCAAATTGTGCAAATTTATTTTGAAAATCATGGTTCTGTTGGAAATACGTATCGCGCACTACGTCTATTTTACAGTCAACATAATCGTCCATCAGAGCAATTAATTCGATTAACTATGGAACGTTTTCGCACCACGTTTACTCTAAATGATAATACGCATCCTCAGAGACGTCGTACAGTGCGTACAGAAGAAGTCATTGCTGCTGTAGAGCGTAGCGTAGAGGAATACCCGAATCAGTCTATCCGCCATCGTACACAGGAATTGGATATGTGTCCATTCACTTTATGGAAGATTTTGCGGAAATATCTTGGTTTGCGTGCTTACAAAATCCAACTCGTGCAAGAATTGAAGCCACACGATCATCTAGCAAGGCGTAAATTCGGCGAATGGGCCCAAAACAAGATTGCCGTTGATCCCGATTTTCATAAGCGAATTTTTTTTAGCGATGAAGCTCACTTTTGTTTGAATGGATACGTCAATAAACAAAACTGCCGTATTTGGAGTGATGATAATCCTCAAGTGTATGTTGAGACACCGTTACATCCAGAAAAACTGACTGTTTGGTGTGCTTTATGGGCTGGTGGAATCATTGGTCCGTATTTCTTTAAAAACGATGCTGGTCAGAACGTTACAGTCAATGGTGACCGCTATAGAGCCATGATTACTGACTTTTTCGTTCATCAATTGAACAACCATGATGTGCAGGAGCTGTGGTTTCAACAAGACGGCGCAACATGTCACACAGCTCGTGCCACAATTGATTTATTGAAGGAAATGTTTGGTAACCGCATAGTTTCACGTTTCGGACCCATGAATTGGCCTCCAAGATCGTGCGACTTAACGCCGCTAGACTATTTTCTGTGGGGATATGTGAAGTCGCTAGTCTACGCCGATAAGCCCGAAACGATTGATCACTTGGAGGACAACATTCGCCGCATTATTGCCGATATACGGCCACAAATGTTGGAAAAAGTCATCGAAAATTGGATCTCCAGATTAGACTACGTCCGAGCCAGCCGTGGCGGTCATATGCCAGAAGTCATATTTAAATTATAATGCCAGAAGGTTATCTTTCGAATAAAGTAAATTTCATGTTAATTTAAAAAATTCATCTTTGTTTTATTCCATTTAAAAGTGTTATACCTCTATAAAAAAAACCTTTACATACACACAAGCACGCACACTGTACTAATCCTAATATTAAAAAGAGTGTATCTAAAATTTTTAGTACCATAAAAGTTTCTACAATTTCAAAATTCCTAGCTTAAAGCAACACATTAAAAAGGCAATGCTTATTAACGAAAATACTAATACGTAAACTAAATTATTTTTTGCAGTAATGCATCTCTCAATGTAGTAATATTATAAAAGAAGAAATATTCTTCTTCTTTTATAATATTCTTCACTTCTTCGCTAGTCTACTCCGCTAGTGTGTTAAAAAGCTCTAGTTCAGTTTCGACAAAGTACTGCACGTATTTGGCTAGCATAAACTTTCATCATCAGCAGTAAAATATCTAAATTACAAACAGATAAAATGAAGCCTTAGAGCTAAAAAACACTAATGTAATAAATGAAAAAGAAACCCATTTAAACTGAATTAGTGGTTTTGGGACCTTATAAAATGTAGGGATATACTAATTAAATTTATTTATAACCTATTCAATAAAAATATTAATTACTCGTTTTTCCTGTTTCTTATATATACACCGGCGAAGCCATGGTTAAGTGTTAGTAAAAAACAAGTTAGAATCTGGCGAGACAATGAATTAGAAAAAAATTTTTGGTTTTATTGATTTTACCTTATGTTCAGTTTGGCTTTTGTTGATTATTTTAATCCGCCATTAAAATTTATCATTTCGTATATAAAATTTCACTTAAAATAACGAACCCATTATAAGCATACAAAAGGGATATAAAATGTCTGTACACAAGGAAAAACTTCGATTTTAAAATTTTTGTGAATAACATTTTTCTTTCTTAAGGATATTTAGTTTGGGAAACTTGTCTATAAAAAGAAAATAATAGAATCCGATGCTGTTATAGTTGCCAAAAAAAATGTCACTAGTTTAAATTAAAAAGTTAACATTTCTTTGTATGTCACTGTTTTTTAAGCGAATCTAAAAGTTAATAAGGCCAAAATTCTACAACTTTCGTATTTAAATCTCTTATAATAAAGCTCTGTACATTAAAATTGTAAACAGATCTTGATTTCTTATCCTAAAAAAAACCCAAAGTATCCTTCTTCTTTAAGTGCCTTCTCCATTGCGGAGGTTGGCAATCATAATAGCTATTTTAATTTTTGAGGCAGTTGCTCTAAATAGTTGTTTTGAACTGCATCCAAACTATTCCCTTAGGTTTTTTAGCCATGAATTTCGTCGTCGTCCTACGCCTCTTCTGCGTAGTATCCTATATAGTGCAAATTAAGCTTTTATTAAGATAAATATTTACAAAAAAGTTTAAAAAGTTTCAAAGCTTGACTCCGTATTTTGGAAACTATCAGCTTTTGGGTTAAGGTAAATTTAGCGTCAGAAATCCGAGTAAGCGTTTTGTATAGATCATTTAGAGACACTCTGTATATTATCTTTGGAATCTATTTCATCAAACACGCGCTAAAAATAATATCTTTACGAATAATAATCAATAAAATAGCCATTATGTGATAATATGGGAAATAAATCTATAAAAAACCATTTTTACTACAACCTCTTAAAGTTCCTAAGAAATAGTTTCGATATCTATATTAAATAGACCATGCTCGTCATTAAAACTAGGTATATTTTTTAACAAAGAAAGAAACCCCGATTGCTCACTTATTATTAATAAATTCCACCCCATGCCTTTCTTACAATTGGATAATAACACGTAATAATATAGAAGCTCCTCGTCTCATAAAAACGTACTTAATACCACTAAAACGATTTATATGTTTTCATTGGTAGATCGGGTTTCATAATACCTATAAATGCGTTATGAAATTTTATATAGGTATTTCGTGGGGTAATGCCTGCTATGTGATACACAAAAACTATTGATTAGAGGGAAAAGAAATTCATCTTTTGTTACAAAGTGACATCAATTATTGAGGAAGGTTCATTTTGAATTATGCAAAATTTCGATTTTTAGGTAGATTTTTGGGCAATTGTTAAAAAAATATTTAAAACATTTTTAAGTGACATTTAAAAAACGCGAATATGAATTTAAGCTATTTTATGATAATACAACTTTGATCAAAACGTTTCCAGAATTCGTGTTTGCCGTAGCGGTTTTTTGACACAATCAAACAGAAAAAAGTCACAGGGAGCCATTTCAGGTGAATTCGATGGCTGTTGGATAGTATTCTTTGTTTTTTTGGCGAACTGCTTCACGCAAACGTCTTATAATACTCCTTATTAACTCTCTGACCTTTTGTTAAAAATTCCTGATGCATAATACCGTTGTAATCAATGAAAACTGTGAGAATCGCTCTCTTTTTCGACTGAAAACGATGTGCCTTTTGCTCTTGGCTCATTTGGAGTTCTTCATTTACTCGCCTGATATTTGGATTGCTTGTCATACTCATAAACCTACGTCTCGTCTCCAGCAATGATGCGTTCGACGAATGTTGGAAATCATGTCTTTGGCGCTGTCAACGCTGTCCTTTTTTTGCAGAAAATTCAGGTGCTTTGGGACCAACTTCACAGCAACACGGTTGGAACTTATATAATTAACTACAATGTCCTGAACGGATCCATGAACAATGTTCTAGTATTCTGCCAGCTCTCTGATGACTAATTTTTGGTTACTGACCAATATTTCTCTTCCTTTTTGATGTCTTTGTCGGTTTTCGATGTCGATGGCTTGCCATTGCGTTCGTCATCCTCGGCGGAGTCACCACTTCTGAAGCGTTCATACCACTGGTAAATGACTGTTTTCTTTGGAGTATCATTGCCGACACAGTTTCTCAACATTTCCACGATTTTCGCACCATTCAATACATTTTTAATGCAAAATTTAATACAAACTCGTTGTTGCAAATTGAACTCCATTTTTTAAATTGTCAAAAATCAAAAACATGTGCAGAAGTAGATGTACTCAAGATGGCGTAACTTTTACATATCTGAATCAACGGGGGTGGGAATGTCTATAATAGATGTGGTAACTTATCCAAAAAACAAAACTGAAATCAGTTGACTCAGAGCGTCACCTGATGGTAATTCTGGGAACTTTCTGATCAGGGCTGTATATCATTATTTTTCTGCAGTCTCTAGTTTAAGGGTCAAACTTCGATAAATCCATGTCCAATTTTCTGTAGAACCACCCAAAAAAAAATGCAATGGTTCTGAAACAAGATTTTTTTGAAAAAAAAAACTTACATCAGGAACGAGTCTATAGATTAATGTGAAATTTAGTGTCATCATTTTATACTATAAATTCGAAATTTGAAAAGTTTTTCATTCGGTATAAAGAATTTTATTTGTGTATGTTTTTTCGCAAAAACTTTTAAACAAACTGATCAATTTCTATGTTCTTTAGTTCATTTTGTTGTTTTTTTCCCTGAAACATTTTCCAGAAAGCTTTGTGGTTTTTCCTACCACTATTTTTTACACCTTAATTTGTTAATAAAATTATTTTATTTTACGTAGTTTACCACCAGCGTCACGAATATATAACGTGGTATCTTCTAAGGGTAAAACCACTGTGCTACATATTTTCCACATTTTTCTAAATATATTTTGAATAGTGTTGGCGAGAGACAACATCCCTACTTGAGCCTTTTATGTGCATTAAATCCTTCCAACAATGTGTTTCTGATTTTTATAATTACCTTTGTGTCTAGTATAAATTCTTTAGAGCCTGCATTAATCAGTTGTTTCAATAGCATGCCATAGTAGTTTTTGTGAGGCACTATCATACGTCTTTTTCAAGTCAACATATAATATGTGCACTTTTTGATTTAAGACTACATTTTTCTCTACCACTTGTGAAATATAGAATATATGGTCTATATAGATCTTCCTGCTTTAAAACCCGCTTTTTCTTCCGCTTCCATGTCATCTGTATTCTTGTTTGATTTTTTGCTTTAGGAGTTTTCCATATATTCTACTAAATGTTTTTGTGACTGAAAGACCCCTGAGTTGTCGCAATCATTCCTTCTATTTTTTTTTTGTGTATTGTTATTATTTGGTAGATTTTCCATTCTGGGGAATCGCAGTTCCTTTAAGACACTTCTGAAATAGATTTGCAAGTTGTTGATATAACTTTCTTGATCAATTTTTTATTTGTTCTACCAGTATTCTCCCAAGTCAGTGTCTTATCCCTTTTTTTTAGATTTACACACTTTAATAACATCTGACATTTATTCTATAGGAGGATGGACTAGTAATTATATTCTTTTTTCCCTCTTCTATTCTTATAAATACTGCCGTTAATTTTATGAGAAGAACTTCAGTATTTGGTGTGAAAAAAGTTTAAGATTTTGTAAGGACTTCGCTTGTCATTATGATTGTAGATTGCGAGTGGGTTGTTGAGGCTTTCTTTTGATTTGTAAGAACTTTTGTACGGTACCCTACATGGACTAATATAAACTCGGGATATTTAGACTTTACGTACGGGGTTGGGGAGGTGCTTTGCTTCTTTGAGCATCTAGGTGACGTCCTTCAGGAATTTAGGTCTCTTGCAGTGCCTTACATATATATAGCAGGTGTTCTGTTGCTTCGGCTGACCGATCTCAGAAACGGCATACATCGCTCTCAGCATTGCCCATTTTTAAAGGTAGTATCTGACAGGAATTAAAAAAACAAAACATGGGAAATCAAATGTGCTGAAATTAGCTTAACACTGGGAAGATTTATGTCTAGAGGAGCTGGGCGAACTATAAGCACTCTCATCAGAACTGATCAGTTCTCAGCGGGTAACGAGACGAACCGCACTTGAAAATGCCAAATGAGATTTTCGCGAAACGTCGTGAAAACGATTTTTTGAACGAACGTATTGAAACCCGGAATAACCAAAGCATTCATTCCACCATCCGTGAAAACCTACGATATAACATATATATATATATATATATATATATATATATATATATATATATACAACTTCGCTACACCAGTTCTAAGCCTGAGATCCCATCCAGGGAAAGGAGGAGGGGGAGGAGTAACAACCTCGTAAAAAAACCAGGGATCAGCTGGCCCGGCTGATAGCTCTGGTCCTCCAGCTTAGGGGTTGAGGCGTCGGGCTAATCCCTCGGCACTCGTGAAAGACAATAAAGGTTAAAACTTTCAGTAACCAGCCTCGGAATCGGATGAAGAAACGAAGACGACTTACGCTTAGAAAACGGACTATGAATACTGGCACTTGGAACGTCCAAGGCCTATCCCAAAAAATTAACGACATAATTTCAGAAACAAAAAAGGCCAACCTAGACATCCTAGTATTAACAGAGACAAAAAATAAAGGGCAAGGGTCAGAAAATCTAGGCGAATATGACCATCTCTTTTCCGGAATACCAAAGGATAAAAGAGCCCAACAAGGAAGGGTCTATACTTATCCGAAAAAGTCTAAGACGAAGCATAACATCTTGGGAACCAATAAACCAACGCATCATAAAAGTAAATCTAAGGGAGAAAGAAGAGTTTTTCGAACAACTATCATATGAAATCTCAAAAATAGGGACCTCCAGAGAGCCATTTTTATTAGGAGACCTAAATGCAAGAACTGGAAAAAAAGTGAACGACAAAATAGTAGGACGATTCGGAGAAGATATATTGAACGACAATGGCGACAGACTAATTAATACGTGCGACCAAAATGGACTTCGCATCCTAAATGGCTTTTACCAACACCGTGAAATACATAAGTTTATCTGGGTACAACAAACAAGAAATTTGAAATCTGTCATAGACTATGTAATAGCGCGTCAGGATACAAAGCTTAAAATTCAAGATGTGCGAGCCTATAGAGGAATCGCGTGTGGAAGTGATCACCACCTGGTTAAAGCCAAAATACTGCCCTTCCGCCTAGTCAAAAGTATAGAAGGCACTGAAGAACAGAAACAAAAAACTCCTGAAATCAAGTACAACTTAGATAGCTTCAATCACGAAAGCGTTAAAAAAACTATACAAAAAGCGACTTGATGATAAACTGGTACGGGAAAACTTTGATAGTGTAGAGCGACAATACGCTTACGTTAAAGAGTGCCTAAGAAGTGCAGCAGAAGAAGCCTTGGGAAAGTACGAAAAGTTCAACAAAAGAAGGCCATACTGGTGGGATGAAGAAATCGAAGATATGATAAATACTAAACGAGAAAGATATAGTAAATATTTAAGCTTAAAGATGGATGAAAGTAGAAGTGAATACAAAACGGCCCAAAGAGCAGTGCGAAACGCAATAACCCAAAAGAAAAACAAAACCTGGAAAAGAATCTGTACCAGAATAAACGCACATTTGGGGGGTAGCAGAAGTACCGAAAGCTGGAAAATACTGAGATTTCTTCTACAAGAAAAATTTAAAGATATCATTTAACCGATTGGTTTATCTCAATAGGATGAATACTTTTCAGAATTGCTAGCAGAAGAAAGAGCAGAATACCAACAAACAGTACAAGCTGATTCCGGCATGCACGTACGCACCATAGCATCTCCACTAAGGATAGATTGCAACGAAGTCAAGCAAATATGCCAAACATTAAAAAACCGAAAATCACCAGGTCCCGGAAATATCCCGTCTGAGCTACTTAAATACGACATAGAGAAGTTATACAGACAATTGACAAACCTCTACCAAAAATGTATAAACGGAGAAAAGATACCCGAAGAGTGGAAAACATCCTATATTACCACTATACACAAAAAAGGAAGTAAAAACGTCTGTGATAACTATCGAAGAATTGCGGTTCTCTGCACAATCTCGAGAGTGTATGGGAAGCTAGTCAAAAAGGGGATTGAGAGCGAATACTCAGATATGGAGGCCGAAGAACAGGCTGGATTTAGAGCAGGTAGATCTACTGTTGACCATCTCTTTACAATAACCCAGCTCATTGAGAAAAAATCATCACGGAACCAAGAAATACACCTGCTCTACGTGGATCTCAAAAAAGCCTATGACAGCGTACCATAACAAAAACTCTGGGGAAACCCTAGAAAAAACAAATATAAATATAATACTTACTAAGGCTGTTCAAGAGCTTTATTCAAATAATACAAGCAAAATAAAGAAAGGGTATAATATTTCAAAAGGATTCACGGTTAGCAAAGCGCTCAAGCAGGGATGTTGTTTGTCTCCAACCTTGTTTAAAATCTACTTGGAACAAGCGTTAAAAACATGGAAAAGAAAGTGCGAAAATATGAGCATTCCATTAAACGATTCCATATTATACACACTGTGTTTCGCAGGCGACCAAATAGTTCTGGCACAAAACTACGAAGATCTGAATACATGACTCGTAAGCTAATAGAAGATTATCAAAAGTGGAGGCTAAGCACAAGATAACAGAAGATATTAAAATGAACCAACTTAGATGGTACGGACATGTTCAATGAATGGACGACACTAGACTTACAAAAAAAGTTTTAAATTAGGCACCACAGGGAAGAAGAAAGAGAGGTAGACCCAGACTAAGTTGGAGAGAACGAGTAGATAAAGATATAAGAACAAGAGGAATGGATGAAAACCTATGGACAAACCGAGATCAATATAGACTGGAAATCAGAAGACGGCGTAGAACGTTATAAACTGATGTTATATATATATATATATATATATATATATATATATATATATATATATATATATATATATATATAAGCATTTATTTTGCGTTCTTTGGACAGGAATTTATAAAATTTTTGCGTTTTTTGGAGAGGAATTCATAAAATTTTTGCTCATCTTAGACCAGTCGTCTTATTCCACTTTAATTTTATCTAATTTTGTTCCCAGCTCTGAAGCATCTCTTTTATGTGGCTTTTTGGTAGTTTACACAGAGGTTTCGGATTGAGAAAAGGAGTTATTGCAGCTTTTTATGCGAGGCTGTCCTTTTCTTTGTTTTTCTTGATTCCCTTGTGCTCAGGCCATTCATATCAGGGTTTCTCTGTTGTTCCTTTCCAATTGCTTTAGGGCTTTCCTGCAGTTCCAAGTCAATTCAGATTCGTAGGTTTTTAACCTGAGACCTTTTAGCGCTTCTTGGCTATCTAAAATTATGTATATTTTCGCGTTCTTACTCTTTCTATTGACACATTCATCAGCGTAGCTTTGGAATCCATGCATTTTTCCTTGGAAGATGGCGGTGGTGTCTCCTGGGGATTAAGAAAGCTCAAAAGTTGGTCCTGATACTCCCACTCCGAGCCCTATTTTCATTTTGGGTCCATCAGAAAACTACGTCAACGAATCCTTTTCTAGTCGAGGTAATTCCCCTTCGTTCGCTTGGTAGCAATCAATTAGTATTTCATGTTCATGTCAAATTCGTACCTAATAGATATGATATATGTTGGTTTTCATATAGATTGTGTTGGAATTGTATCCAAATTTTCATATGTTCAATGAAGTTTCCAGTTTTGGGGTTTTTAGTTTGGAACAGCTTAAGGCATTTGTTGCTGCGACCTTCATCACAATTGTATGCAGTGAAGGGAGGTTCAGCACTGCCTCTAATGCTGCAGTGGGGCATGATGGCATGGTCCCAGTGACTCCTACACAAACTAACCTCTGTATTTTGTTGCAGCTTTTTTGAGCTACTATTTGCAGTATTTTGAGCCATTATACTAAAGAGACATATATGACTACAGGTTTGATGATCGTTTCGACCTCAAACCCCAGGTTTTTCCAAAGGTTCTTTGGCATAGCCAACTTGTTGCTATTGCCCTTTGTAGAATCTTTTCAATATGGCTGTTCCAGGTCAGTTTCTGGTCTATTATTACTACCCGATATTAAACTTCTTTGGAAAAGTACAGTGCTGTTCCATTAAAACTTGGAGCGTTGATGTCTAGCTTTCATCACCTTGTCAATGGCACGACGACTGTTTTGCTGGCATTAACGTGGAGTTCTTCCTTTCTGCACCAGTTGCTAATTTGGTTTAAGGCCGTTTGCATAAGCTTTGTAATAGTTTTTTCATTTTTGTCTGAATTAGTGACAACTAAGTCATCAGCATAACCTTACATTGTGAACCCTGAGACGTCCAGTTGATTCAGCAGACAGTCCACGACGATAGGCAACAGTAGAGGCTTTTTAGGGCATCCGCTCACTGTGGTAATTGTCGCCAAGAACTTCGCATAAAAAAAAATATTTTGAAAACTTCAAATTTTTTTTTTTTTTTGAAACGCACGCTTTGCATTTTTTTCCCTTGTTATTTAGATTATTTTGAAACCTTGAGTTTTTGTTAAGCTTATCATAAACCTATTTTCGAAGATTTTTAATATATTTCAATTTTTTAGTTTATTTTTTGGCCTTGTGAAATGTTGAGCTCTAATCGCAGTAGCCATGGAAAACAAGAAATTAAATGTAGGTTAAATGTAATTAAACATACTGATAAGATATTAAACTTTTTAAAAGAAAAAAACCTTTTTTGCCACTCCTAAAATTAAAATACTTTTTTTATGTTCTTAATTTAAAAATTAATTTATTTACAAAGATAAGCTAATTGATACTGATTAATTATTTCGTCTTAGCAAAAGTTCAAACACATGTGCCGCTTATCCAATGCACATATTAATTATAATATTTTTTTGATATCTTCCCCTACTCTTGAAAATATTAGTTGCGTTGCAGTTCTGTAAATATCTTGTATTCTGTTATGCACACGTTCTATTCCAGTCGATGGATTAGTATACACTTGATCTCTTACATAACCCTACAAAACAAGTTTGATGGAATAAACAAAATTTTGGTGGCGAATGACTAAGTAAAGTCCGCATCATATGGGATTTTTTTATTAATAGCTTTATTCGAAATTTCACTTTGGCATCAATTTCTGCTTCGATCGAGATGAAAATTAAAAAAAAAAAAAAAAATAGTACTCACGTGATTAGCATTATCTGTGAAATTTAAATTAAAAAATTCAAAAGTAGGGTTATATCTCAAAATATCGAAAAAAGTTATTAGAAAAACTTTTTCTAAATGCCATATGCACAATTTCAACTGTAAGAGATAATTTAGATTTTTTGCCCATTTTTTGTAAATTGCACCACTGTTGCAAAATAAGATTCAACGCAACCTACATTCTACAAATTTCAAATAGGGCTATTAAAATTTGGTCACATGTGATGCAAAGTTTATTTGTTTTTAACCTTGTATAAGGTAACTTCATTAAATAACTATTTTTGAAAACGTAGTTTGTATCTAAAAGTAATACACATTATAATTAAGACAAACAAGTACACATTGTCAGCAGTAAAGTCTGCATTAGATGGAAAATAAATTTATTATGATTTTTTTATTAAAAAATTTCAGTCTTTTTAATTAAATTAAACTAGTGAGATATCTTTACAAAACAAAATGAAAATTACTTGTTACTTGAAATGAGATTGAACTGAGATATTTTTATCCCCAAGAATATCATCCTTTATTTTTTATAAGGGTAAACTATCTATTCGCGCACGTAATTTAATTCTAAAAATTACGAAATTTAATTAAATTGCTTGAAAATATTTTTTTTTCACCAATACTATAATTAATTCAAGTTGACATCTTTCTGGGTTTCTAGAAATAAACTAACAATAAAGCGCGAGTCACCCCAAATACTTTTTTTAATATCTCAAGTTCTAATTAAGATAATTCTTCAAAACAAAATAAAAATTATTTGTTATTCGAAATGATATTAAACTATGTTATTTTTACCTCCAAAGCTATCATCCCTTATTTTTTATTAGGGTAAATCATATACTGGCGCACGTAATTTAATTGTAAAAATTATGAAATTTAATGGATTTATTTGAAAATATTTTTTCACGAATACTATAATTAATTCAAGTTGACATCTTTCTGGGTTTCCAGAAATAAACTAACAATAAAGCGCCAGTCACCCCCAAATACTTTTTTTAATATCTCAAGTTCTAATTAAGATAATTCTTCAAAACAAAATAAAAATTATTTGTTATTCAAAATGATATTAAACTATGTTATTTTCACCACCAAGGATATCATCCTTTATTTTTTTTAGGGTAAATCATATATTTGCGCATGTAATTTAATTGTAAAAATTATGAAATTTAATGGATTTATTTGAAAATATTTTTTTCACGAATACTATAATTAATTCAAGTTGACATCTTTCGGGGTTTCCAGAAATAAACTAGCAAAAAAGCTCGAGTCACCCACAAATACTTTTTTTAATATCTCAAGTTCTAATTAAGATAATTCTTCAAAACAAAATAAAAATTATTTGTTATTCGAAATGATATTAAATTATGTTATTTTTACCTCCAAGGCTATCATCCCTTATTTTTTATTAGGGTAAATCATATATTGGCGCACGTAAATTAATTGTAAAAATTATGAAATTTAATGGATTTATTTGAAAATATTTTTTTTCACGAATACTATAATTAATTCAAGTTGACATCTTTCTGGGTTTCTAGAAATAAACTAACAATAAAGCGCGAGTCACCCCCAAATACTTTTTTTAATATCTCAAGTTCTAATTAAGATAATTCTTCAAAACAAAATAAAAATTATTTGTTATTCAAAATGATATTAAACTATGTTATTTTCACCACCAAGGATATCATCCCTTATTTTTTTTAGGGTAAATCATATATTTGCACACGTAATTTAATTGTAAAAATTATGAAATTTAATGGATTTATTTGAAAATATTTTTTTCACGAATACTATAATTAATTCAAGTTGACATCTTTCGGGGTTTCCAGAAATAAACTAGCAAAAAAGCTCGAGTCACCCCCAAATACTTTTTTTAATATCTCAAGTTCTAATTAAGATAATTCTTCAAAACAAAATAAAAATTATTTGTTATTCAAAATGATATTAAATTATGTTATTTTTACCTCCAAGGCTATCATCCCTTATTTTTTATTAGGGTAAATCATATATTGGCGCACGTAAATTAATTGTAAAAATTATGAAATTTAATGGATTTATTTGAAAATATTTTTTTTCACGAATACTATAATTAATTCAAGTTGACATCTTTCGGGGTTTCCAGAAATAAACTAACAATAAAGCGCCAGTCACCCCCAAATACTTTTTTTAATATCTCAAGTTCTAATTAAGATAATTCTTCAAAACAAAATAAAAATTATTTGTTATTCAAAATGATATTAAACTATGTTATTTTCACCTCCAAGGATATCATCCCTTATTTTTTTTAGGGTAAATCATATATTTGCACACGTAATTTAATTGTAAAAATTATGAAATTTAATGGATTTATTTGAAAATATTTTTTTCACGAATACTATAATTAATTCAAGTTGACATCTTTCGGGGTTTCCAGAAATAAACTAGCAAAAAAGCGCGAGTCACCCCCAAATACTTTTTTTAATATCTCAAGTTCTAATTAAGATAATTCTTCAAAACAAAATAAAAATTATTTGTTATTCAAAATGATATTAAACTATGTTATTTTCGCACGTAATTTAATTGTAAAAATTATGAAATTTAATGGATTTGTTTGAAAATATTTTTTTCACAAATACTATAAGTCACTTAAGTTTTCGGGTTTCAGGGGTTTTAAAAATAAACTATTAAAATAGGGTGAGGGGTGGCTCAAATACTCTTTTTTACATCTCAGGTTCCAATTGAGATAACTTTACGAACCAAATTGTAAGTTACTTGTTATTTGCAATGAAGTTAAACCATAGTATTTTCAACTTCAAGGATACAATTCGAGGATACATTTTATACGTGTATAATTATTCTTAGAATTGCCAAATTTTAATTGATATGAACGTTACAGAGCTTACAGAGAAATTTTTTCTTTTCATTAATAAGAAAATATAAACTTATTTCTTTGTTTAAGCATTTATGTCTGTAAATTATTATAATTCATGACAAATGGTGATTTCTAATTCTGTAACGTTCATTTAAATTAAAATTTGACAATTTTAAGAATACTAGTATATGTATGAAATGACAGTTTACTTTTATGAAAAGTAAGAAATAATATCCTTGGGAATGAAAATACCATAGTTTAATATTATTTCGAATAATAAATAATTTTAATTTTGTTTTGTAGAGATATCTTAACTAGAACTGGAGATATTAAAAAAACGTATTTGGGGGTGGCTCACCCTCTTTTACAAGTTTATTTTCGCAAACCCCGAAATACGTTAACTTAAGTTACTTATTGTATTCAGGGGCGGATCCAGCCTCTCTTTTTTTTTTTTTTGGGGGGGGAGGCGGTGATGTCACAAAAGTACAGTATGGCAAGCGAAAGCAAGTTGTCGATGGGGAGGGGGACACTAGTAATATTCTCATTTCTAGTGTAAAAGGCAGGGTCGGATCTATTTTTCTGAATTTGAAGCTCTTGAAGAGGGGGGGGGGGAGATCACAAGAGAAAACAAGTTGCCGACAGGGGGAAGGATGCGAGCAGCATACATATTCCTAGTATAAGAGGCAGAATCGGGTCTATTTTCCTGAATTCAAAGCTCTTGGGGGGGGGGGGAGCTATCGCAAGAAAAACAAGTTAACGGAAAGGGGGAGTGCTAGCAGCATACACATTCCTAATATAAAATGCAGAATCGGTTCTATTTTCCTGAACTCAAAGCTCTTGGGAAGGGGAGGGGCGATCGCAAGCATACACATTTCTATACTCCATTCAAGAACTAGAGAGAGTATCTGAGGACTGCCGTAAATTTAATTATGATTAATTGTTTTTAAATATTATAAGCTTTTATAAATTTATTGCAATAATAAAATTTTTGATAGTTCAATTTAATTTCTGTCAGTGAGCAAAGTACACCTTACAGTGTGTCCTTAGTGATTTACCTTCTTTGTGTTTGTTTTTATATATTATTTGAGATTAGTGAGATACCCAAAAGATATAGCTTCCATATCTATATTTATTCCAAAATCGTTAAACCAAGGCATTTTTTCGTTAACGAAAAACTTATTACGATGAATGTTTATGATGCCTTAAGATATCAATATTTAGATAATAATGTAAAAAGCTTTGTTGAGATGTGTTCCAACATGACAGGAGTTGGAAAATCTACTATGTACCGAATAATGAAGGCGAAAAAAAGGACTGGAATTGTTAATACTTCCATGCTACATTCGATCACAGGAGGACGAAAAACCTCGTTGGAAGAAGAGATCTAAACTGCAATAAAAGGAGTTGTATATACATTTTATTATGAGAAGCAAATTCCAAATTATCTACATCCATACCAGCCAACAGCGGTATTAGACAGAGAGACTCGCTTAGTCCTGTATTGTTTAACATGATAATGGACGAAATAATAAAGGATATAGGTAGAGGATATAAAATGGGTGATACAGAAATAAAAATTCTCTGTTACGCTGATGACGCTGTGATATGTGCCGAAAATGAAGACGACCTCCAGAGATTGTTAAATACCTTTAATCTTACGGGAAGAAAATATAATATGATTATCTCAGCCGAAAAAACTAAATGTATGACAACCTCAAAAGAACCCCTCCGATGCAAACTAGAACTAGACTGTCGAATAATACAATAAGAAATGAGTTTCAAATATCTAGGAATCGACATAACTAGTTATGACAACATCGAAGATGAAGTAAGAGGGCAGGTGGCCAAAGAAAACAAAGTGGCGGGTTGCCTCAACGACGTGATCTGGCGAAACAAACACTTACAACAAGAAACAAAGGTTTGAATCTACAAAACCACAATTAGACCTATTATGACATACACCTCAGAAACACGGCCAGAGACGACAAAAACGAAACAACTATTGGAGACTACAGAAATGAGAATACTTCGACGAATTACAGGAAAAACGCTACTAGACAGAGAAAGAAGCGATAACATCAGGCAATCATGCAACACAGACTGCATTAATGAGTGGGTCCTATAACGTAAGACACAATGGAACAAACACATAAGCCGAATGACAGAGGATAGACTGGTAAGGATCGCACGGGATAAATCGCCTAGTGGTACACGCAGTAGAGGTCGACCGCGGAAAAGGTGGAGCGATAATTTAAGTCCAGAATGAGGAAAATCGAAGAAGGAACAGGTCAGGGACCTATTATAGAAGGTAGAAGAAGAAGAAGAAATTCCAACCATCGACAAAATTCTAAGTAAAATCAATAAAGATCGGGATTTATCTGAAATTTAAAGAACAGATAGGAAATCTGTTCTTATAGATCGTTTGGAAAATATCCGTTGGAGAAGGAAATATCTCTCTAGTAAAAGGTAGAGTTTCTAGAAATAACACAACTTACAAAATTAGTAATTTAAGTGAATTCTGAAAGATTTTTTTGAATAAAGTTAGTGCAGAAAATTGGGGAAAATCCATATAATAAAAGAATAAAAGAAAATGTGGAAACTCGATCTCATGATCGGAGAGATAGAGGAACCAATTATAATTAATTCGAGCGAAAATAGCTTCACTGACATTGATTACGAATTAGATACATAATGTTTACCAGCGTAAACACAATTTATTATTTAAATTTTCTGTGACATATAAAAATTAATTACTTTTGAATCCCTTTTTGAGAGTTTAATTTTAATTTTGCAGATGGTTTAAGAAATAAATAAACTGAAACGTCAAATATCTTAAAAATGTTTTAATTCATAATAAAATGACCGATAGCCCCAAAAAATTTTTAATATTATATGGACGAATTTATTTTGTTTATATATGTTTAACTTCTTGTATTTTTGACAATGGGCGTTTTGTAAGGATTTAAATTATTACTTAGAATTTTTTGAGAAAAAAAGGCTACGTTTTAATCTATATGTGCCTAAAATGGTTTCTATGCCAAAATTTAAAATAATAAAAATACAGTTGTGATTTATGTTAAATGTGTCAAAATTATCTATATTTTCTAATGTATGTGAATTATTAAGAAATCATAAGAAATTAAATAATATTATAAAAACTTTTTATTTCAAGTTTATTACGGAAATAATATTCTATGCCATAAATACTTAGTGATAAAATAAACCTCCTTCCGACCCCTATGACAAGGGCTAAAATCCTTTTTAAACTTCACACATCCAAATATTTATTGTTATCCAACCCGAATAGTCCATTATTATACATCGGTATTTTTGATCATAAAATTTCTAACCCATTCCTATGAAAAATATATGTGTCTAACAAATTATCCAAATACATCGGACTAAAGAACACAGGTAGTTTGCGCAGAAAAAAAAATGGTGAAAAATGACTTATTACTTTCTCTACTTCTTGAATAAACTATAGTATAAGAGGTAAAATAGGGTCTATTTTCCTGAACTCAAAGCTCTTGGGGGGCGCTCGCACCCCTCTGGATCCGCGCCTGATTGTATTCGTAAAAAAAATATTATCAACAAATTTGGTTTAATTTCGTAATGTCCAGCATTAAATTATGTAAATGAATTGCAAGAATAACCGTCATAAAAAATAAGGGATGATATATATCTATGGGGTTAAAGCAACATGGTTTAAAATTACATCAACTAACAAGTAATTTGCACTTTGTTTTGTAAAGATATCTCAGTTACAATTTAAGATTTGGAAAAGAAGTGATTGGGGCTGACTCACCCTCTTTTATTGGCTTATTTTCGGAAACTACAAAACATGTCAACCTGAGTTACTTATGATATGCGTAAAAAAATACTTTGAAACAATTTCTTTATATTTCGTAATTTTTAGAATTAAATCACTTGCGCTAATAGATGATTTACCGTTATAAGAAATAAGGGATGAAATTTTTAGTTGTGCAAATATCATAATTCAACATTTTTTCAAATAACGAGGAATTTCTATTTTGTTTTGTAAAGATATTTCAATTTGAATATGAAATTTAAAAAATTTGAATATGAAATTAAAAAAAACTATTTGGGGGTGGCTCACCCTCGTTTACTATTTTATTTTTAGAAACCCGGAAATCCGTCAACTTAAGTTACTTATGGTATTCGTGAAAAAATTATTTTCAAACAATTCCATTAAATTTCGTAATTTTTAGAATTAAATTACGTGCGTAAATATATGGTTTACCCAAATAAAAATACGTGATGATATCCTTGGGGGTGAAAATACCATAATTTAACACCATTTCGAATAAAAAGTAACTTTCATTTTATTTTGTAAAAACATATCACTTAAAACCTGAGATATTTCAAAAATACTGGTTTTAGGGGTGAACTTTAGGGGCGGTTTTCACCCCGTTATAATGATTCTCCGCGGAAAAAAAATACGTGTCTCTTATTTTTGTATCCGCTACAATATATTGACGTTTCTTTAAAATCGAAGCCGGACACTTCAGGTACCTTCTTTGTGAGTTCAGGTAATCCTTCTTATCAATACAATTTTTTTATTTCAGTGAAGGTGGTTTAAACTTTTCATTATGCTTCAAATAAAACAGTAGTCAAATCTTTTATGATTTCTTTGTTACGATTTTAAATAAGATGTAATTTCGTATAATATTACTCAACGGGTCCTTATATTTCGTTGCGACGCGATGAAGGGACTTAAGAATATTGTTATATTAAGTTTCTTTTCATTTTCGTTTTCCGAATAAAGTAAGTTAAATGAAATTAATCCTAGGGTGTTTTTCATTTCTAAAATAATTTTCATGTCGACACCCCTCCAGAAATTAATTACAAACGAAAAACAAATAACAAACCTCTCAACAGGCTCGTATTTTAGTACGAAGTTAAAAAGCCCTCAAACGAAATAAAAATACAGCTCAACCCGTTCCTTTTGTTCCCTCCAGCTTAAGCAAAAAAACAAAAGACAAACTTCTGACAACACGCTTGGTACCTTGATTTTATTATGTTTTGAATAATTTAAAAGGCATACTCCTAAATATAGCTATAAAATTAACTAAGGATCGCATCGCAGTAAGCGAAGGGAGAAGGGGAAAAGCAGAAAAGGTATCAAGATACATTTAATAATTTATTTCTGAAAAGGCCTTACAAAAAGACACAAAAGTGACGTTTTCTCCGCCCATGGTTTACCGGAGCCAGACGAAGAATGAGGGAGACCGCCTCGGTATGAAGACCGGACCAATAGTGGATATCTGGTAGCCGCCATGTTGAATCCGGGGAAAGTAGCGAGTGCAGCGCTTCGCCGGAAAAAAGACGAATTACGTCAGAGTGTTCGACTATCGCGGTGGAGACTACGCGAGTTCTGAGCGCTTTCTGCCAAAAATTACGAAAATCGATCTCGAAAATCGATACAAAAATTTAGTTTTTGTAAATATCTCGGTGATAACGGATCTTCGTGCTGTACATGATAAAATTTTGACAAAAAGTGGATTGAAACAAGTTTTTTGATTGTCGAGGGGACTAATTGTGATCAGGACTGCATGAATGAAAATTCGTTTTTGAGTGCGGTGACTTTGACAATTTCGAAAATGCCTCCGTCGGTTTTATGGTGGTAGTAACTTTGAGACTTCTTTCCGATTATTGATTATTTTTTTTTGTGCAATATTTCTTCGCCAAAATCAGGTAAGTTTTATTAAAACCAATTGACTAAATTAATATCTAGTGTTGTTTCACATTACAAACAAACAAATAGATTTGATATATGCAGTGTAACATTTGATACGGCAAGGAAAACACTAAACACTGAAATATATATATATATATATATATATATATATATAGTTTTTATCTATTTATCAGTTTATTTATTTTTATTTTTTTGTTTACTAACATCGCGTGAGTGAAAGGTGACCGAGATTTAGTATGAAAACACACATTTTAATCAATCTAAAGTGTTGATTGATAATTAAAACATCAGCGAAATAAAGAAATAGGAAAGAAATTTGATTATTTGTCACAGATAAAATTAATCTCAACAAATCAATGTCATTAAATTCGGTTCTATTATTTATGCATATTGTGCTACTGTTTGTCGTACGAAATTTCATAGGAACATGACTATTCCTAGCTAAGAAAAGAAAAATGAAATCAATGAAACTATAAAAAAATTTTCATAAATTATTTAAGAATTACTTTTTCTAGATGTTTACTAACAAAGCAAATTTAGTAGCCTTTAGAAGGCATCATTAATATTGTCTAGTAGGCCTGAATTTAATTAATTAATTTTGAATGTCAGAGAGAAAAGGGAATAAACTTAAATAGATACAGTATTAATTTTTGTAAGATTTTTCAAATTCTATTTATCTATTATGTTTTTATTTTAAAGACTTCTTGTAGTTTCTTTTTTTTTTTGTAAGAGTATGTAATAGAGATGATCATGTAATTTTTTATTATTTGCGTAAGAAATAATTTGGTGAAAATATCGAAATTATACCCGAAACTACTGATGTCAGCTGGCCTTTACTCTTTTTGGATAGGATCTTATATTTTAGACCCAGAAATATAAAACCTATTAGTTTTTATGTTGAATTGGGCAAATGTAAATTTTGGAGATTACAAATAAATAAAAATAGCTTTCTGTAAGTTATTTCATTTCATTATTTTCATAGCCTTTTGGAACTTTGAAGCAATGTACCCTTTATTTGGATCACAGTTTGTATTTGCTTGAATTGTGTGTTTGTTTGTTGGCTACTATTAGGGTCAGACTGGGCTAGAAGGGCCGGGGTGACTTTCCAGAAGCCTGGGATAAGGGTAGATGGGATACTATCGGACAGATAATAATGAAATATATATATATATATATATATATATATATATATATATATATATATATATATATATTATTAACAGCATCGAATGTCCCAATTTAGTTAATCCCTCTGTGATTATTGTTTTTCAAAAAAAAGGCCCTTATTATTTTTCAAGCTCAAAGAGCTCGAAAATGGACAAAAAAGCCATATCCTTGAGCTGAAAGGGCTCAATAATTACGACCAGAAATGTTTTTGAGCTTGAAGATAGCAGGAAGTTTCAGAGATGCCCTCTGAACCATTTTACATGTATGTTGTCAGCCAGGAGTGTATATATATATATATATATATATATATATATATATATATATATATATATATATATATATGTTAGTTTTTAGTGTTTCACGGATGGAGAAATATGAGTTTGTATTTATCCGGGAATACATCCGTTCGTTAGCTATTTCCATAGTTGGAATTTGCAGACGTTTCGCCAAAGTCTCATTTGGCATCTTCAAGTGCTGTTCATCGTCAACTACGGACACGAGCACTTGAAGATGCCAAATGAGACTTTGGCGAAACGTCTGCAAATTCCAACTATGGAAATAGCTAACGAACGGATGTATTCCCGGATAAACACAAACTCATATATATATATATATATATATATATATATATATATATATATATATATATATATATAAACCACACAAACATAAATATTTATATATATATTGTCGTAGTAATACCCCTGCTGTTAAGGCCATATAACTAAAGAAATATTTCGACCACTGTAAAAATGTTATGATGTTTCGTCCCAGCATCAATGGTGGATTTATCAGTGGAATCCACCGATGCCTTTCGCAGACATCCTTGTCATGCTTTCTACAACTTGGCATTCCTATTTAAGCCAAATTTGTCGGATAACAACGGTGAGATGTTCTTACCACAATATGCCCCCCCCCCCCCCAAGGCATTTGCTTGTCCGACTTTGATTATCGCAGGAAGTTCAAGCTGTAGAAGCACAGGCTTGATAGGAGAGATGTGGAACCGACATCTTAGGCGGTCTTCCAAGTATCGGATCAGGCTTAATCAAAGCCAACGGCGGTTTAGACCCTTGTCTTTCGCCGTCCCTGCTCGGGCGCCATGTCGTAGGAATGCCCCTAATGTTAAGGGCATATAACTAACGAACTATTTCGACCACCGTCAAAATGTTCGGATGCTTTGTCCCGGCATCGGTGGTGGACTCCTCAGTGGGATCCACCGATGCCTTTCTCAGACCTCCTTGTGATGCTTTCCACAACTTGGAATTTCTGCTTAAGCCAACATATGTCGGAGAACAACGGTGGGATGTTCTTACCACAACAATATATAAATATATAAATATCTATATATATATATATATATATATATATATATATTTATATATATATATATATATATATATATATATATATATATATATATAAATATATATATATATATATATATATATATATATATATATATATATATATATATGTAT
Organism: Diaprepes abbreviatus; assembly: GCA_034092305.1. NCBI lineage: Eukaryota > Metazoa > Arthropoda > Insecta > Coleoptera > Curculionidae > Diaprepes > Diaprepes abbreviatus. The sequence continues at coordinate 2,413,259 of JASJET010000129.1, forward strand.
ATATTAAACATAAATATTTTTGATTTTTCGAGGAAAAGTCATTCTTGATAAAAGGTTTCATAAAACAAGTGAATGTAAAACATTTTTGTATTTACAATTACAATGTGAGGTATATATATATATATATATATATATATATATATATATATATATATATATATATATATATAATCACATAGATCAAGACTTTTCTAACTCTTTCAAATATTTTTCAACTGTCAGAATATAAGTTCTCTGTAAAAATGCGTATTGTTAAAATTATTATATATAAACAATTGGTCAAAATCTATCCCTAAGAACAAGGATTTCGGTTTTACGCAAAAATTAAAACGCATATTTTGGAAACACGGAATTTCAATTATCAAAATACAGAAATTCTAAGAACTGAAACTCAGAAAAGGAAACGATAATTTTTCTTGCGAAACGATTTAAACAAAAAATAATTCAATTCTAAATTAAATTTACTTTCAATATTTTAAAATATCACAATAATGTAATTTCTAACATAAACAAAACATTTAAAAAAATAGTGTTTCCTTTATCATTTTTACTGGACAGGATAACGATAGTTATTGTCAAAAAGATCTTTTGTTTTGGTTCAGTTTAAAGAGGGTCAAAACTTGTACTTAAAATACCTAAACGCATACCACTGATATTCTTTTTCGGCTATCTGGTTTCCATATCTCAGTTGAGTACTGCTTTTACACAGTTTAACATTGTAGTGTTTATTATCCTAGTGTGGTCCTCGAAATTTTCATAGTTTTAGTTCTATAAATATCAGTACAGTCCATAATTCCTAATTACGTGTTATAATAATTTTTTTGGGTAAGTTTTTGAAAAAACTGTTTATATATAATGACTTTATAATATGCATTTTTGTAGAAAACTTATATTGTGACAGTTGAAAAAGACTTGAAAGAGTTCGAAAACACACACCGACATTTGAGCTCCTTAAAAAATTGTCTAATTTCACCCTTGAGTATCCATAATTTAAAAATAATAATGTTTACAAACCGTATTATTAATACGTTTTTAACCAATGGTAATTCCCATTTTATAATATAGGAACAAGAAATTATTTGTGTGTTTCCTTCCACAATCTTGGTATTTGAAAACAGTCTTTTATAACTACTTGCTGAATTAATTGCGAATTTAAGCTTGTTTAGAAGAAAAGAGATATGTAATTTTCTAGAATTAAATGTTTATCTACCTACAGATGAACACTGACCTCATCTAGACCAGTGTAGTAGAGCTTGTATTTGGTGTTGTAGATGCAGTAAACTATTTTGTATTTTTGTATTGGTTATAATATCGAATGAATGAAATTTTTTGAGCTTTCCTTTGAAATTGCAGATGCAGGAGGGATAATAATTGATTCAGCTTGATAATGCACTGACAAAAACAATTAAAAAATATATGACTGTTTGGTTCTTATTTTTGCATAGATTTTTATGTAACAACAAAAGAAATTGTGCACTGTAGTGGTATTAAACCAAAAGCCTATTTCAAGATTATAATAGACAAATATTTTATTAAGAAAATGAAAAGATATTTCTATAAAAACACAGTATGAAAAAAAAATTACAATATAGCGTGTATTTCGATAGGTCTGTATTATAAAGCAAACGTATCTTAATGGTTTTCGGATTTTCTGATTAGTTTTTATTATTAAATAAAAATTTATTTGGAAATCGTACTACTACTTAGCCTAACCTAACCTAAATATTTTAAGCATATGAGTACAATGTGTCCCATGACGAACTGCGTGATCGATTGTTCGGAAAATAGACTTTGGAAAACTTTTAAAATTTGATAGTTTACTAAAGGGATTCCGGTCGGGAAGGTCATGCACGGATGCCATATTTGTTATAAGACAAATAACTGAAAAGTCAATTGAATATAATCGTCCAGCCTTTATGTATTTCATCGATCTAGAGAAGGCGTTCGATCGTATACAACTGGAGGATGTAACACAGCTACTTTACGACAGACAAATACCTCAAAACATTATCAAAACGATTGAAAATATATATCAGGCAAATACGATTCAAGCTAGGATAAACGGTGAATTGATCGAAGAAATAGAAGTAAATAATAATATCCGACAAGGTGACTCTCTTAGCCCCTTACTATTTAACATAATCATGGACGAGTTGATAATGCAGGTGCGTAGATTGAAAGGGTATAAAATGGGAGACAGAGAAATCAAAATACTGTGCTACGCCGACGATGCAGTGTTAATAGCTGAAAGCAAAGACGATTTGCAAAGACTACTACACCAATTTAACATAACAGCGAAAAAGTTCAACATAAATATATCAGCTTCAAAAACTAAAGCCATGACTACATCTAGAACACCATTCAGATGCAAACTAGAAATAGACAACAAAATTATACAGCAGGAAATGAAGTTCAAGTATCTCGGAATAGAAATATCCGGATACGGGGATGTTGAAACGGAGGTGAGGGGACAAGCCATGAAAGCAGCAAGAACAGCCGCATGTCTTAACAGTACATATGGAACAATAAACATATAGGAATCGAAGTTAAATCCAGAATTTATAAAACAACAATAAGACCCATACTAACATACACTGCAGAAACCAGACCAGAAACCTCGAAAACAAAACAAATACTGGAAACAACAGAGATGAGAGTAGTACGCAGGATAGCTGGCAGGACAGTTATGGATCGGAATAGGAGCGAGGATATAAGAAGAGTGTGTAAAGTCGATAAGATCAATGACTGGGTATTACAAAGAAAAAGGGAATGGAACGAACACATCAACCGCATGACCGACGACAGGATAGTAAAGATCACGAGAGACAAATCACCAATAGGACGTAGGATTACCGGAAGACCCCGTAAACGATGGAGTGATAACTTCGCAATAGACTGAAACTAGGCAAAGAGACGAAGAATAACAAGCAAATTGCTTATATATATAAGAAGGAAGAAGAAAGACTAAAGTTGATGGAGGAAATTCGGCTGAAATATTTTCAAGATGGTGGCACTTCTGGATATACCAAAAGTTGATTCCTTCTTCCTTTTTTAGATTCTATGCAAAGTTATAGATATATTTCATGTATAATGTCCTATATCTAAGTCTAACTGTTCCTGACATATTTTAAATTTTATGGAAAAAATGGCGTTTATAGTCTTAAACGTAATTATCTATTTCTCGTACATAATTATTTATTTGGGGTTGGTTTCCTAGAGATAAAACCTATTAAGACGGACCATCACCTAAAAATAAACAAATTTTCTGTCTTTATCGGTATGGTGATCAAAAGAAACGATTTTTTTAATCTTGTGTTATTTAGATTTAAACTTCATTTTGTTGTCTTTGTCAATTTTAATCCTTTATTTTCCACTTATACCAGTTTTAAAGTTAGATTAGGTTAGTGATTTAAGGTCCTACCTTGGTCGCGATCCTTTGTTTAAAATTTAAATTAACAAAATCTAGATGATTCCAGAAAGAAACTTTGTAGAGCTTACAAAATCTATCTCTATTGGCGATTAAATGACTAGATATACACTTATTCGTCATTAATAATAGAAAACTTTCTTTTTTTTCCTATTTCTAAACAGTACGTTATTATGGTGATTAAAAACAAATTATTTATTTTTCAGTGAAAATTTAATTTATTCATTGATTTTGTTGAATTTATAAATACAGTATGCACGATAAAGTAATTTTAATCAATTATTGCTATTAAAAACAATAGACTAACCGGCGTTATAAAAAATTAATTGATTTATAACACCCTAAATATTATTGCACGGAATAATTACTTTATTATGATTGATTTATAGCATGTTAGAAATAGGCGTGTTAATGAGGTGAATTATAAATGTTCAAGAACTGGATAAAAGTTGGTTTTATATACGAGTAAAAACAATTTTATCGTATGTGTATTTTACTTTATAACAAATGGGATGTTTTTTTTTTGTATTTCAAGGTTACCAAAGAGATTTTAGATCATCAAACCTATTTCAAACCATTAAATTCTTTACATCTAAAATCACTATGAATACGTGAAGGAAAAACTATACTGTTTTCTGCATCACAACAAAGTCCGGTATTTTACACATTTATTTTTCTTGCAAATTATTTTAAAATTATTATTAATGCAATTTACTGTCTTTCACAAAGGCAACTAATGTCTTTAAAATAGCACTAAAACTCAATTAAAATCAAAATAAAATCACGGCTGAAAGACAGAGAAGAAGAACTAATTGTCACAGATTACAACACAATGGCAGTGACGGAATAAGGAATGGAGCGTAGGAGGTGGCTCGCCCCGGGTCTCTGATTCTGTGGGGGGCTAAAATCTCAAACAAAGTCAATATATGTTCAGTAAGTAAGAGGCAGTACCGACGAGGAAGAAGGAAAGTAAAAAGAGCAACGCTGTATGAACTAGCTCAAGACGCAGAATTATTAGTTCAAAAAGAAATTCCTCGATCAATGTTTGAATGCATAGCTTGATTTATATAAGAATTGTTGCAATGATACATGGCCATGAAGTAAATCGACAAAATTTTACAAAATATTGAAACAAAGTTTATGCTTGAAGCTTCCGATGAATCTCTGGCTGTAGCACTGGACAATCTGGTATACATTTACGATGAGTTTGATCAGGAGCAGGAGCTTCAAGAAATAAAAAGGTATCGTAGGCATCTACGTGCAATCGGTGCGAGTGTGGACGTTGTTGTGAGATGGACCGCACAAGAAATTCTTCAATTTATAATTAAATGAGACTTCAGTGAATCATTAACCAGTATATGACTTTTAATCCAATATTTCTTGATCATTCGTGTCTTAGTTGCATCATACGGGAGAACTTTTTCTAAATTAAAAGAAATAAAAAAGTATCGTTGTTCCACGATGAATCCAGAACGACTATTTAATCTGTCCATTCTACTAACTGAAAGAAACGTTTCAAAAGAAATGGATTCCAATGACGTTATTGAAAAGTTCAGTAAAATAAATACGCGGAAACATGTACTATAATAATATCAATAATTACGGTTTTGTATCTAAAGTTATGAAATGAGCTGATATTATGATTTAATATAAATTGAATGTTACTTTCTTATTATATTCTTCATTATTTCTTTGCATTCTACTTGCTGGTTGCTGTGCTTAATGCCGCTCGGGGCCTCCGACGGGCTAAGTCCATCACTGTACAATTACTAATGAAAAGCAAGTTGCCGGGTTGTGCAATTAATCTGAAGGAATTATAATGTTACAAATCCTAGGTATTTGTTAGACCAACATTATAGATGGAAGCCAAAAACTTTTAAGTAATAGCAATTATTTATGAGTGAAAAATTCTATACATTCCAGAAATTACGTTATTTAATATCTTATGAGATTTAAAAATTTAAATAAATAAAAAAAATAGCAACAAGGCAGATGATTACCTGGCGGAAACTGGCAACACTGGCGTTTCTAGGTGCCATCTGACATTGACATTTTAGACGCTATACGTATTCAGAACGTTTTGCCATACGGACGCTATTTGTGTTGTTTACAGTAAGTTCAAAATGGAATTAATTCGTGAAGATTTAGGTGCGATGATTTTTTACAACTCTGGACGTGGCTGCATCGATGAACTTAATTCTTTATATGGCGATGAAACATCTTCAAAAACCACTGTTTATCGCTGATTTAGTGAATTCAATAGTGGCCGATGTTCGCTCACGGACGAGTCGCATGAAGAATGTCCAAAATCATTTGTAGTGCAAAATACATCGATACTGACTGTGAACTGATTATACAACACCTTCATGTGGTATAACGTGCTACTGAGGCATTAGTAACACTAGCGCATACAATATATTGCTTAAATATTTGGCTGTGAAGAAGTTATGTTGGTGTTGGGTCCCGCGGAATCGAGACAGGTGACAAGTCGTGGATTTATGTATATGAGGTTGAATGTAAAGCAGCCGTATCCAAAAGCAACAAACGTTGCTTACGCATGAAGCATTTCGGAACATATGGTGGTCTGTTCTTTTTAGCCATATCACAATCGTAGTCTGGACGCTTGGGGAGGGGAGGGGGAGGGTTGAGTATACATGAGAGTTCCCCTCGGTAATTTTGTCTTACTTTATATTTTTCGGTGCGCTAAATTCGTTTTTTTTTGTGGTTACCTCAAATTTGGAATAAAGAGTACTTTTGTTTCTCTCCACGTCACCTATATGTATTCCAAACTCAAACATGAGCGGAGAAGTTTCACCAGGTGGCTTATTATAATATTGGAGGAATTTTGTAGTAAAGTTGAAAAGATACCATCCTTACCAGATGACCTGAAGGGGGTAAAGGTTTCCATCTACCGTTTCACCCTTTCATATGTCACTATCGTTTTAACTAACTTTTAGTCATGATGTGCTAAGGGGAATCTTCGTTTTTTAGATTTGCCCTCATATTGCCTGGAAAGTGCTTCCTTAGGGCTCCCTCTTCTGTTGTAGTTTGACCTTCTTCAGGATGAGTCAGTGCTCCAATCCAGCTACCAGAATTTCTAGATAGTATCCAGATCAGAGGCGGATGCTGAGGGCATGTTTTCTATGCTCTCGCAATATTTCTTCCACACGTTTCTCTGTGAGTCCCTTATTGGCTTTCGAACATTTTTCCGGTGGTTCTCGATTTGAGAGTTCCACCAGGAGTTTATGGGCCTTCATATTTGAGAGCTAGCCGCAAATGAACTCCGAAGTACATCACTGATTTGTTTGGTAGCAATTTCCAAATCAGTTTCATCACGGCATCTGCTTCCCAGTTCCTCCCAAAAGAGGTCCCAGTTTGTAGTCTTAAGGTTTTGGTATTCCGCTACTGCTGTGTCTTGTTCAATGTTAATTTCAAATAGGATGTGTCGGTGATCTGACAACGAAATATCCGAACCAACTTCCCACTTCTTCATCAAGGTTCTGCATATTTGAAAATAAATAGTTAGATCTATGGCAGACTTTCCTCTACTTGTAATAAAAGCAGGCGTGTTCCCTCTGTTAATAAATTCCAGGTTGTTAATAATATCATTTCCTTTTTCTTGCAAACAACGAAAAACTAATTCAGCGGCTCAATTACTTCTATTGAACAATTACTTTTTTACTTTGTGTCCGCACCTCCAATTTAAAATGAGGGCGAGGGCCAGAAATAGACAATTTATAAGTAATAATAATGGGAATATTTTCCAACAATTGGGGGAGAACATTTTTCAGAAACATTAAATAAGTATTCCCATTTAACAACTTATCAAAAAAGCGAGGTCTTACAAGTTGATCTCATACAATTTCGCTCCATACGTCCAGAGAGAATTTCTCTTTAATGTTGCTGTTCCATAATGTCATGGAGGTTTTCATTAGAGTACTGATTGGTGTTATGAAAATTGATAATACCATCACGTGTAAATGTAACTTCGTTCGTAGTTAAGATGACTTTAATAAATTGACGATTTTATTTATATTTTTCTAAATTTGATTGTACATGTTTAGTCGCAATTGTTCATTAACCTCGTTGAGGGTTTGCACCTTTTGTGTATGAAAAGGGTAAAGAAGTTACCCATGAAGGACTTCTCAAGCCGTAGAATTGTCAATTCCCTCTTCTAAACCTATCGTTTCAGTACTAGTACCTGAATTTCAACATTTCTAACTGATCTTGGTTTTTCTTTAGCATTAAAACTAATTTGGAATGCTCTGATTTCGCCTTGCCTTCGATGGACGTTGGTGAAAGTTTGGGCACATGAGATATTTCTTTCAGGATATGCTTCTATGAGGCGTTTTACCAAATAAGTATGTTTGGTGGAAACAATATAGAAAAAGAATGCTTAATGGTTTTGAAAAAAAAGTTTTTGTTCAAGGTTCCTTGTAGATAATTATATTAAATTAAATATGTAAAAATTTAAAGATTACAATAAATAATAAATGACATTGTTAACAACAATTGTAGAAACATCTCTTTAATAAAAAAAGTTAAATAAAAACCTACTTAAGTACTATTATTTAGTAGTTTTTACGTATAGCAGAGTTACAACCAATTATGAGAAATTACAACATTGTGACAATTTTTTTGTTAAATTTTTAATATTATTTAAAAGAAATAGATCGTTAAAAAAGATGTTTTACATGGTTTTACATTATTGTAAATTTAAAGGGTTTTTCTGGTATAATTTTCTGTTGAAATTTTAAGTATTTCATACGTAAAATATATAAAATTACGGATATGTAATTTAGTCTATTCTTTTTTTCATGTGTATTTAAAGGGTTTTTCTGGTATAATTTTCTGTTGAAATTTTAAGTATTTCATACGTAAAATATATAAAATTACGGATATGTAATTTAGTCTATTCTTTTTTCCATGTGTTCTCTTATATATCAAGTTTTTGAATTCTGAATATTACTCTAAAGTGAATTCTCATTGAGATACTTTGGTAAACATTATTTTCTTTTTTGGTAAAACTACAAGTAGTCCCCGTTTTTACTTTTTTTGCAGTAAGAACAGTGATGGATTTATACTTAAGCCCAGGTCTAGACAGGAAAAATTTTAGGGACCCTTAAATAAAAATCGATTTGACTTAGTTTTTTGGTGAATGTATGAACAAATTCCAGTAAAGTATTAAAATAATTTGTTATAAATAATATATATAAAATAAAAAATAATTATTAAATTGTTGAACAAAAAGTCTCTTAAGTTTTTTTTTAAATTAGTTTTTACTTGTTTGGGTTTCGGTCATATTATTACTTTATAAAAAATTAACACATGTTTTTTTCTGACGTTTCGGTTTATTTTATTGATTAAACCATCTTCAGAGACTTACTGTAAATATGAAAAGGAATATGTAAATTTATGCTATATAAACTGAAAATTTTTACTTTCTTACCTAATGTTAACAGGTGGTTCACTTGAAAAACTTACATTTAACTATTTTATTACTTTAATACAATATAATTAAACACTTCTTATTTAATATAAATATAAATATAGAATTATTTTTTGATGCATTTTTTTTTTCACATCTGGTTTGTTGTGCTTTTGACAGAGTACTACCAAAGGGTTTGAAAGTTTCTGGACCATCTGCAATTTTATTGCCCTATTAGATTCGTATATACATTACTCAGGTCATTTGTGTCCGTTCTGAAATTCATTGTACCGGGTGTTCTTTTAATATGGATCATTTCTTTAATTGTTCTTTTTTTGTAATTAATTTCTTTGTCTAAAATCTCCACGTTGTTAAAATCGATGTTGTGCATGTTATCAGTTGCATGTTTGGCTAAGGCTGTTTTATTATCGTTATTGTGATGTCTAATGCTGTATTTGTGATTTTGTATTCTATGTTTTAAATACTGTTTGGTTTGACCGACATATGTTTGGTTGCAATCTAAGCAATTGATCTTATAAATGACATTTGTTTGTTCGTCTTTAGGGATATCAGGTTTAAGTTTTGTGTAAAGGTTTTTGAAATTATTCGAAGGTTTTTCAGCTATTTGTATATCATATGGTTTTAGCATTTTTTTAATGGGATTAGTAATTTCTGGTATATACGGCAATGATATGTATTTTTGGGTTGATGGAACATTGCTTTTTGTTGGCTGATTGTTGTTATAGATTTTATCTACTCGGCTTTTTATTATGGGTTAAACAAATTTCTTTGGGTAATTGTTTTTCGCTAAAGTGTTTTTAACTTTTTTTAAATTTTGCGGTCTAAATTGTGGATGGGAAAATTTGATAGCTCTATAGGTTAGTTCTGTGACCACACTCTTTTTGTATTTTATGGGAGCTACAGGTACTTTTTTTTAAATACACCATATTTATACTTCAAAAACTGAATTGATTTTATATTATTAATAGATTATAGAATGCTGACTTCCATATTTTTCTTTTATTTATAGTGAGATTAATTTCATTTTATTTAAGGCGCCTTGAAATAACTTCTGTTTTTCAGTTTTGAATGAAAATGAGGTAATTTTACAGATACTGAGAATCTTTTTGGTAATAATTTAGAAACGAGATTTCACCTATTTTAGCTTCTAAAAATAATTCTTCATTGAAAATTTAAGATTTTACATCTTTTGTACTTAATTCGTTGAATCAATAAAGCAATTAAAAAAAGGGTTTAGGACCCTTTTTTTAATTGCTTTATTGATTCAATTTATTTATTCAATGAACTTTGGTGGTAAATCTTATGATAATGCAAGTAATATATATATATATATATATATATATATATATATATATATATATACATATATATATATATATATATATATATATATATATATATATATATATATATATATATACATATATATATATATATATATATATATATATATATATATATATATATATATATATATATATATATATGCAAAACGTTAGACAGGAAGTAAGACAATTAATTCTTTGGTAGATTACCTTCCTAGCGCTGTACATTCATTAAATTTAGTAGGGACTTGTGTAACTGAATCGGTGTCTGATTTTTCAAACTTGTTGGTCTGCTTGTTATGCTTTAGAAAAAAAGTAGTCTAGAGTACTTGATGCATTGAGTTTTATTATAGAACATAAAGAAAAGAAACCGCATACACAATCTGAAGCTGTTGGATTGCAAAAAAAAATTAAAGCATTTAGAAACAGCAATTTTAGTCATGGTTTGTCCCTTCTAGAACTCAAAAGCGCCCAGTTGTATCTTTCGCCTAGTTATGTTTATAAAGCAGCATTTATCATAGCCGAAGAGCATTTTTTTCTCCTCCGAGATCAAATGCTCAAAATAATGGAGACTATTTTGAGAATTTGTTCCAGCTTATTTCTGGTGTCAGCCATCAACTGAGGATTATCAAAATACAGCAGATTATTATTATCCTTACTTAGTCGAATGGCTTTCACATTCCCTTCAAGGAACATTTACGTATCCCAGATATACTCAGATGGAACTCTGTAGAAACCTTTTCCGTGTTGTCGGTCGGGCCCTAGGTGATATTATGGTCCTCTATATTTCCTATAAACTTTCGGACAATTCGAACGGTTTCAAGTAGTACTGCCTTTTACATAGCCTTATACAGATGGTCTCTAAGGCCCAATTACTTGATATTTTGCAGAAGATTTTTTGGCCCTACGCCGATGGCTGATTATTATTATTTAATGTTAGCCTGTGAACGTAATTTGGGAAATGAATGAATGAACTTTGTTACGATTGTAATATTTTTCTTTGTTCTGACGAAATTAAGAATGATATATGAAAGGGGGAATTATTTCGAAATTCTAATGTAATAAGATATTAGAATATTTATCAAAAATGATGTTAAATGTGGTTAAATTTCTATATTTTTTAAGATGAATCACATATAGGTTACAAGTAAACATTGTTTTTGGTTTCAATTTAATTCCTGTTTAAATTAGATACTAGTACATAATTGACAAAACAATACAATACGTAGTGACAGCAGGGGCGGATCCAGCCTCTCTCTTTGGGGGGGGGGGGGGGCGGTGACGTCACAAAAGTATGGCAAGCGAAAGCAAGTGGTCGCCGGGAGGGGGGGGGGTAGACACCAGCAACATTCCCATTTCTGGTGTAAAAGGCAAGGGTGGGTCTATTTTTCTAAATTTGAAGTTACTGACAGGAGAGGAGGATGCGAGCAACATACACATTCCTAGTATAAAAGGCAGAGTCGGTTCTATTTTCCTGAACTCAAAGCTCTTGGGAAGGGGAGGGGCGATCGCAAGCATACACATTCCTATACTCTATTCAAGAATTAGAGAGAGTAATAAAACTGTTACCGAAACCTCCAATGTACCTGCTCCAGTACCGCAGGTAACTGAGGACTGCCGTAAGTCTAGTTATATTTAAATATTATAAGCTTTTATAAATTTACTGCAACAATAAAGTTTCTGAAAGTTCAATTTAATTTCCGTCAGTGAGCAAAGTATACCTTTCAATGTGGCCTTAGTGAGATACCCAAAAGATATGACTTCCACATCTATATTTATTCCAAAATCGTCAAACCAGGGTATTTTTCCTCAACGAAAAACTTATTACAATGAATTTTATGATGCGTTAAGACATCAATATCTAGATAATAATGTTAAAAGCTCTCTTGACATTTGTTCCAATATGACAGTAGTTGGAAAATCTGCTATGTATCGAATACTGAAGGAGAAAAAAATGACTGGAATTGTTAGTATTCCCATGCCACATTCAATCACAGGCGGACGGAAAACCTCGTTGGAAGAAGAGATATAAACTGCAATAAAAGGAGTTGTATATACATTTTATTATGAGAAGCAGATCCCAACCGTCGACAAAATTCTAACTAAAATCAATGAAGATCGGGATTTTCCTGAAATTAAAAGAACTGAGCTCTGGAAATTGCTCAGAGAACTTAATTTTTGCTGGGAAAAACCAGATAGGAAATTTGTTCTTATAGATCGTCCGGAAAATGTCCGTTGGAGAAGAACATATCTCCCTCAAGTAAAATGGTACTTACAAAATTAGTAATTTAACTGAACTTTTGAAATATTTTTTTGAATAAAGTTACTGCAGAAAATTGGGAAAAATCCATATAATAAAAGAATAAAAGAAAATGTGGAAACTCGATCGGTGAGATAAAGGAACCAATTATAATTAATTTGAGTGAAGATAGACTTTGATTACGAATTAGATACTTAATGTTTACCAGCGTAAACACAATTTATTATTTAAATTTCTGTAACATATAAAAATTAATCATATCCGAACCCCTTTTTAGTGTTTAATTGTAATTCTGCAGATGGTTTAAGAAATAAATGAACTGAAACGTCAAATGTCCTAAAAAGGTTTTTAATTAATTATGACCAAAAAAATTTTAATATTTTATGGACGAATTTATTTTTTTCTATATGTTTAACTTCTTGTATTTTGACAATAGGTATTTTGTAAGTTTTTATAAATTATAACTTTTTTTTTTTGAGAGAAAAAGCTAAAAGATAGTTTGCGAAGAAAAAAAAAGGATAAAAAATGATTTATTACTCTCTCTAGTTCTTGAATAAACTATAGTAAAAGAGGCAAAATCGGATCTATTTTTCTGAATTCAAGGCTCTTGGGGGGGGGGGGGCGATCGCCCCACCGCCCCCCCTTGGATCCGCGCCTGAGTGACAGACACATTTATATGGTTGTACTATGTATATTCTGAAATATAGAAGAGCAAGGACGAGCATTAAAAAGATAACCTTCAAACGATATACGCAAATATTTTTCCAAAAGCAAATTACGGATTTCTCATGGAATATTAAACTTCTTATTTTACTTTAATGGAGCATCAGGAAGTTTTCGCGCACGGACCTGGAGTAATAAATGATTGTGTATTGTGCAGAAACTATGTTACCAATCGAGACTATTCCTTGAGATATTTATTGGTTAAAATGCGAAAATTAATGTGTTCAAAGGCTGAACACATTGGCTGAGTTTAGAGTTGTTTTTTGTTCTGTTGAAAACAATTTCTTTTTATCTTTATTTTCCGTCATTTTCCCTTTTAACATGTAAATTTGCACATTTCTACAATCGAAATAGCATAGGCCGAAAGAAAATTTCCGATGATCATATTAGGTTCTATAATATTTTGCTCTAGGATTGATATGTACGGAGATAATGGAAAAAATGGTAAGAAAACCGTAAATATTTGAAGTTTTTCCAGTTAATAATTTTTCATGCTAAGAGCCCATTTTTTCAGACTAGCGTTTGGTCTGTAATCATTCCTGGCATCATTCCGGAGTGATTTATTCAGCAAGTTAAACTACCTCCCGCTACAGTAACCTCGATATCTAATTCAGCTGGACGAATTAGGCTTTTTGTAACAGAAATAGAATAGTCTAGGAGATAGAGTATTTAAAAACTGAGAAATTAATACTTGTGATTTCATTGCTAAAATGTCTTAAGGAAACTAATAGACAAGACTTTTCATCTCGTGAACATCAAAAAAAGTGGTGCGTCACTGTTTTTTTTTTCAAATAATTAGATACAAAAATCGGATTTTTCCGGTTTCGTCCACATTCTGGAAAAACTGCAGAATATAAAGAAAAATAATTTACCTATCAAAAACACCTATAAAATGAGCTTCTGTTTGTTGAAATCGTTTCATAAATAAAAAAGTTATTGCAAAAAACCTCCGAAATGAGCAATTTTAGCAATTATTAATAACTTTCAAGATATTTTTCAAAATTATGTGCAATTTTATAAAGTTGAGAATTTTCATTTATTAAAAAAGGATGCGAAAGATCCTTGGACTCATTCTTTTTGTGAAGATTTAAAGTATGATGCAATAAAAAAATGGAAAATAGAACAGCTGTTTTGTATCCCATTCGAAAGCTTATTGACTTTTACGTCCTATAGAGTTCAAATTTGGACAGTTCGTTAATGAAGTGTTAACCTATACTATACAATGTAGTTGAGTTTAATTGGTGCAAAATTACCACTATACGAATTCCTTCCTCAATTACTGCATCAATGACCTCTATATTGCTGCAGATGTTTGCTCCGTGATTAAAAAAAAAATTCCTCTCCAGTTCTACAAGTCGTAGAAAGTTCTTTTTTTTAAAATGTGTGTTTTTTCAATAAACTTTCGAATGGTATGCTTCGTTAATTAATCGAGTAAAAAACAAAGCAGATATTCTAATTGTTTATAAGACAAAAGGTACCACTTTCTACTCAGCGATTTTTCATTAACAAATTTCGAAATAACTTACTATTATTTTTACTGCATGATACTTTAAGTCTTTAACAAAAAAAAATGAGTCTAAGAAGAGCATTGTATCTGTTGCCCTACCAATTGTACCGCTAATTAAAACTAGCAATTTTTAATGAACTTGGGATAAATAAATACAATTTTGGAAAAACTACTCATTCGATCGTGCTTATTTTTCTCACACTTTTTCACTACATAATAATGTCTGAACAATTTTTCTAAATATTTCGATAGTTATTAACAATTTTTTGCAATATATTTTTTGTTTATAGAGTGATTTCAACCAACAAAAACTCATTTGGAGATATTTTCAATACTCGTACTTTCAATCAGGCGCGGATCCAAGGGGGGGGGGGCGGTGGGGGCGATTGCCCCCCCCCCCCAAGAGCTTTGAGTTTAGGAAAATGGGCCCGATTTTTCCTCTTATACTACAGTTTATTTAAGAACTAGAGAGAGTAATAAATTATTTTTTACCCTTTTTCTCTTCGCAAACTACCAGTGTTCTTTAGTCCGGTGTCTTTAGCAAAAAAAAGACACATATATTTTTCATAAGAATGGATTAGAAATTTTATAATCAAAAATATCGGTTTATAATAATGGACTATAAGTGCCTTGTTCTCTCAAAAAATTCGAAGTTATAATTTAAATCCTGACAAAATATCCATTGTCAAAAATACAAAAAGGTAAACATATATAAAAAAATAAATTCATCCATATAATATTAAAATATTTTTGGGGTTTTCGGTCATTTCATTATCAATTAAAAACATTTTTAGGGTATTTGACGTTTCAGTTTATTTATTTCTTAAACCATCTGCAGAGTTACAATTAAACACTAAAAAAGGATTCAAATGTAATTACTTTTTTTATATGTTGTAATTAAAATTAGATCTACTTATGTTTATTTCTATTGTACTGATATCTTAATTTAATTTACTTTATTATATGGAAATACGATAGCCCCAAAAAAATAAGATAAACATGTTAATTCTACACGCTTAAGAAAAAGACACAAATACAATAATACAATAATAAAAAACTAATTAGAATTAAATATATATAAAATTAAAGAGCGGGACACACTAAAATAAAAATATATAAAAAAATTAAAAAAACATAAACAACATTAAACAATAAAATACAACAAAAACAAAAATTTAAATAATAAATTGTGTTCCCACTAGTAAACATTACGTATCTCATTCCTAATCAAAGTCAGTGAAACTATCTTCGCTCAAATTAATTATAATTGGTTCGTCTATCTCACCGATTATGAGATCAAGTTTCCATATTTTGTTTTATTCTTTTATTATATGGATTATTCTCAATTTTCCGCAGTAACTTTATTCAAAAAAATTTTTCAAAAGTTTAATTAAATTACTAATTTTGTTAGTTGTGTTATTTCTAGCAACTCTACCTTTTACTTGAGAGAGATATTGACTCCTCCAACGCACAGTTTTAGGACGATCTATAGGAACAGATTTTCTATCTGGTTTTTCCCAACAAAAATTAAGTTCTCCGAGCAATTTCCAGAGATCAGTTCTTTTAATTTCAGGTAAATCGCGATCTTCATTGATTTTAGTTAGAATTTTGTAGACGGTTGGGATCTGCTTCTCATAATGAAATGTATATACAACCCCTTTAATTGCAGTTTTCATCTCTTCTTGCAACGAGGTTTTTCATCTGCCTGTGATCGAATGTGGCTTGGGAGTACTAACAATTCCAGTCGTTTTTTCTCCTTCAGTATTCGGTACATAGTAGATTTTCCAACTCCTATCATGTTGGAACACATCTCAACAGAGCTTCTAACATTATTATTGATATAAGATATTGATATCTTAAGGCATGATAAGCATTCATCGTAATAAGTTTTTCGTTGAGGAAAAAATGCCCTGGTTTAACGATTTTGGAATAAATATAGAGGTGAAAGCCATATCTTTTGGGTATCTCGCTAATCTCAAATAATATATAAAAACAAGCGCAAACAAGATAAATCACTAAGGACACACTGTAAGGTGTACTTTACTCACTGACAGAAATTAAATTATACTATCAGAATTTTTATGTTGCAGTAAATTTATAAAATATATTTAAATATAATGAAATATAATTAGATTTACGGCAGTTCTCAGTTACCAGCGGCACTGGAGCAGGTACGTTAGAGGTTTCGGTAACCGTTTTATTACTCTCTCTAGTTCTTGAATAGAGTATAGGAATGTGTATACTTGCGATCGCCCCCTCCCCTCCCAAGAGCTTTGAGTTCAGGAAAATAGAATTTTATATTAGGAAGGAGTATGCTATTTGCACCCCCCCCCGTTGGCAACTTGTTTTTCTTGCCATACTGTACTTTTGTGATATCACCGCCCCCCCCCCCCCCCCCAGAGAGAGAGAGAGGCTGGATCCGCCCCTGGTTTCAATACATAAATGATGTAAACTTAAACCAATTAGGTGATCTATATTAAGAACTTAAAGTAATTTTATAGAGTAAATAAACTTTATAAGATTTTATGAGAATATGAAATATTCCACACATTACAAAGTTGCAACAATGCATATTTTAAATTTTTATGGTACTTTTTTGACCGAGAAATTTCATAATAAAATGTTCCAATTCAAAGTACAAAACCCATTTTTCATATTCCCAAACTTCTCTCTAACAGAAACACTGTTTACTTTTTGTAGGCAAACAAACTTTATATCTCGCCCATTGTCCTTATTGTTAGCTTTGCGAATATTACACCCTACTGGGTGAGCACAATAAATCTTACCCACAAAAATTCTGCGCAGAGTAAACAAACCTTTTGCATCTGTGTAGAAAATGTAATTGATTTGTCATAGTTGCCGTCGATTATTGAATAAGTTTTCATAACGGCATTGTTAAGTTTTCATTGTATAGTATTAATTGTATACTCAGGTGGGCAGGAGAACATGCTGTGCAAATTTTATGGAATAATATGTTTAATTGTATTTTTAGGGCTCTGGGATGTTTTTAAATGAGTTATTATCTTATAAAGTGTGTTTTTTATAGAGGTATAGAATTTTTAAATCGAATAAAACAAAGATGAATTTTTTAAATTGACATGAAATTTACTTTATTCGAAAGATAACCTTCTGACATTATAATTTAAATATGACTTCTGGCATATGACCGCCATGGCTGGCTCGGACGTAGTCTAATCGGGAGGTCCAATTTTCGATGACTTTTTCCAACATTTGTGGCCGTATATCGGCAATAACGCGGCGAATGTTGTCCTCCAAGTGATCAATCGTTTCGGGCTTATCGATGTAGACTAGCGACTTCACATATCTCCACAGAAAATAGTCTAGGGGCGTTAAGTCGCACGATCTTGGAGGCCAACTCACGGGTCCGAAACGTGAAACTATGCGGTTACCAAACGTTTCCTTCAATAAATCAATTGTGGCACGAGCTGTGTGACATGTTGCGCCGTCTTGCTGAAACCACAGCTCCTGCACATCATGGTTGTTCAATTGATGAATGAAAAAGTCAGTAATCATGGCTCTATAGCGATCACCATTGACTGTAACGTTCTGACCAGCATAGTTTTTAAAGAAGTACGGACCAATGATTCCACCAGCCCATAAAGCACACCAAACAGTCAGTTTTTCTGGATGTAACGGTGTTTCAACATACACTTGAGGATTATCATCACTCCAAATACGGCATTTTTGTTTATTGACGTATCCATTCAAACAAAAGTGAGCTTCATCGCTAAACAAAATTCGCTTATGAAAATCGGGATCAACGGCAATCTTGTTTTGGGCCCATTCACCGAATCTACGCCTTGCTAGGTGATCGTGTGGCTTCAATTCTTGCACGAGTTGGATTTTGTAAGCACGCAAACCAAGATCTTTCCGCAAAATCTTCCATAAAGTGAATGGACAGATATCCAATTCCTGTGCACGATGGCGGATAGACTGATTCGGGTCTTCCTCTACGCTACGCTCTACAGCAGCAATGACTTCTTCTGTACGCACTGTATGACGTCTCTGTGAATGCGTATTATCTTTTAGAGTAAACGTGGTGCGAAAACGTTCCATAGTTAATCGAATTAATTGCTCTGATGGACGATTATGTTGACCGTAAAATGGACGTAGTGCGCGATACGTATTTCGAACATGATTTTCAAAACCAAACTAAACATATGTCACTTGACAGCTGACAAAATGGCCGCCAGTTAAAAAAGTGTTGCCAACTTAAAGTTTTATACCTCTATAAAAAACACCCTTTACTTTACCGCGAAATTCAGTTAATTTTTCGTTGTTACCACGTGAGAATTAAAGACTTATCACCTGATTTCTGTTATTACATAAATTAAGGTGCATCCTTGCGTTAGAGTTCTTCACGGCTATTTGGTAGATCCGGACGATATACTGAGTGTTCGGGAAAATGTGGGAAATCTCCGGGATATGAAAAATGCACGTGAAAGGGATACTACAAGTTCATATAACCTTTGTTCGTAAAGGCATACATACTCAGTGTTGCTGTGAGGGAGCACCTGAATAACGTCTATTCAAACTCTTGGATTGGTAGAGGAGGACCTATTGACCGGTCTCCTCGATCACTTTCTGCTTCGATCGAGATGAAAATAAACCAAAAAATAGTACTCACGTGATTAGCATTGTCTGTCAAATTTTAATTTTTATCTAAAAATATCGAAAAAGTTATTAGAAAAAATTTTTCTAAATGCAATTTTTAGCCCATATGTAAAATTTCAGCTGTATAAGATAATTTTGATTTTTTGCCATTTTTTGTTAAATTGCATCACTGTTGCAAAATGAGGCCCAACGCAACCTACATAAAACTCCTTAATTTTGACAATGCTTCATTCCAGACATATTTTGTTTAAAGTAGCTCCATATTAAATGTGTGTCTTTTGAAAACGTACTTTGTATCTAAAAGTAATAAACATTAATATTAAGAAAATAGTTTAATTGAAAAGACTCAAGTTTTTAATAAAAAAAATCATAATATAAAAATTAAACGCACTTAAAATGCCATTTTTTAATTGATAAGAAACTATTTTTGGTATTTGAATATAAAACCTCTTCAAACACTCAAAATTCTGTGTGCCTTCAATACATAGCTTCAAAACAAATTTTAATTATTGAGTTTTAGATTAAATCGTTGAAACTAGATAAACTTTACGTAAAGTTTAATAAAAATTTATTTCCCACTTAATGCAGACTTTACAGATGAGGCTGTGTACTTGTTTGTCTTAATAATGTGTATTACTTTTAGACACAAACTACGTTTTCAAAAATAGTTATTTTATGAAGTTACCTCTTACAGGGTCAAAAACAAATAAACTTTGCATCACATGTAACCAAATTTTAATAGCTCTATTGAGATTTTGTAGAAAAATACACATTTAATATGGCGCTATTTTAATCAAAATATATTTGGGATGAAGCATTGTCAAACAAAGAAGTTCTATGTAGGTTGAGTTGAGTCTCATTTTGCAACAGTGATGCAATTTACCAAAAATGGGGAAAAAATCAAAATTATCTTACACGGACTAAAAACTCTCTCTCTCTCTCTCTCTTTCTTAACCTCTGTCCATCCACTCCTGGATGTAGGTCTCTGTCAATTGTTTTCCATCTTTCTCTATTCTTCGCCAATCTCGTCCACTGTTTGCCCACATGTCGTCTACCCATCTTTTTTGAGGTCTTCCTGTGCTTCTTGTTGTCTCCCTCGGTCTCCATTCCAGGATTCTTCGTGTCCATCTGTTGTCCTCATATCGCGCTATGTGACCAGCCCATCGCCACTTCATCTTTGCAACCTTCTTCACGATGTCTTTGACTTTCGTTCTGCGTCTTATCTCGGTGTTTCTATTCCTGTCTCTCAATGATATTCCAAGCATGTTTCTTTCCATCGCTCTTTGGACTGTTTCTAATTTTTAGCGGACTTTTTGGTGAGGGATATGGTCTCTAATCCATACGTACACACCGTAATATGGATGTGTCGTATACTTTTCTTTTTAGATTTATGGGAATTGAATTATTTTTCAGGATCTATGCAAGTTTACTGAAAGCGACCCATGTCAGCTGTGTTCTTTTATTTCAGCATCCTGGTTTGATTTCCCTAGTCTGATGTCATGACCCAAGTATACATAGTGTTCGACGTTTTCTATCTTCTGGTTCTATATTGTTATGTTTGCCTGTTCGTTGCTAATTATTTTTGTTTTGTTGTAGTTCATTTTAAGGCCTACAGATGCGGATACGTCATTTAGCTGTTGTAGCATTTCGTTCAATTCTTGGAGATTACTTGCTATTAAGATTATGTCATCAGCAAATCTGAGATGGTTCAAGAATATTCCGTCGATGTTTATACCTTTGATGTCCCATTAAGTTCCTTAAAAATGTCCTCTAGGACTAGGGTGAAGAGTTTTGGCGAGATAGTGTCTCCTTGTCTCACTCCTCTTTGTAGTTTTATGGAGTTCGTTTTCATCTTGTCGTCTATTTTTATTTAAATGGATGCATTTTTGTATATGTTCTTTATGATGTTTATGTATCTTGAATCGATTCTTGCGTTTTCTAAGGATTGTAATACTGCCCATATTTCGACGGAGTCGAATGCCTTCTGGAAATCTACAAAAGCCATATGGAGCGGTACGTTGTATTTGGTGCACTTCTCAATTAGTATTCTTATGGTGTGTAGGTGATCTGTGGTGCTAAAGAGTTTTCTGAATCCAGCTTGTTCGACAGGTTGGTAAAAATCGAGTTTGTTTGTTATGCGGTTGGTTATGATTTTGGTTAACAACTTGTAGGTGTGTGATAGTAGGGATATTGGTCGATAGTTTTCAATATTTGTATTGTTCCCCTTTTTGAATATTAAGATTACTTCGGAGTTATACCAGTCCTGTGGAATTTTTCCCTCTTCAATTATTTTATTAAATAGAATCTTCAATATTTGTTCTATTTTTCTGCCGCCAATTTTCGGTCAAAAAATTATTCTAATAACTTTTTTCGATATTTTGAGATATAATCCCACTTTTGATTTTTTTTTTGGAAAAAGAATTAAAATGAGAATGACCGATGATGCTAATCACTTGCCTATAATTTTTTTGTTTAATTTTCATCTCGATCGAAGCAAAAATTGATATCAAAGTCAAATTTCGAATAAAGGTATTAATAAAAAAAATCCCATATGATGCTGACTTGACTGGTCACGCTGTATATATATATATATATATATATATATATATATATATATATATATATATATATATATATAATACTCTTCTTGAAACATTAACTACATTCGTAAAACTGTTCTTGGGATTAAGGTTATTATAATCTTAAAACATCTTTATTATATCAATAAAATATATTTCTAAAACGTTTCAAACCATTTTATGGTCTTCATAAGTTATCTGGAACAATACAAACATCTTTTTTTTCCCATCTTTTCGTTACATTATTGTTTATTAATATATGCAAAATGAACTACATAATCAATGATAAAAAAAACCAGATAAATTTTTTTTTTCGACTCACAATTTTTTATCATAAAATTTCCTAAAACTACACTTAGATACATCTACACCTTAAATATTTACTATTAAAAACACGATACAATTTTAAAAATAAGTGCATAATTTAGTTGAATAAAAATTGGGAAAAAAACAATGTTTTATTGTTCCAGATAACTGATGAACATCATTAAATGGTCGAAATGTTTTAGAAATATATTTCTCCGTGTGAGATGCAATAGCAGTGGATATATCCACATCATGCCGTTGTCGTGCTGAAATCACATTCAGTAAACGTACAACTATATGTAACTCCGTGTATAAATGAAATAAAATGCGAACAGTAAATGTAAACTTCATTCCATCATATCCTTTCCGTGTTAGAGGTTGCACAGTTTGAATAAATTGCGACAAAACACAATTTATCCTATTCTACCACCATCGAGGTGATGGCTTACCTGTACCACCATATCGAGAAGAAAGTTAAAACTTACCCTTCCCGCTACAGTGATACCGATGTTTCGTCTCTACTAGACTCATTAGGGTGCCGACATGCACCAGTTTGTGCAAAAGACAGATCGGAAGGAAGCTTGCAACACTGAACGCGGCTTCGCCGACCTCCCGCCAGATGGTTTACCAACGTTTACGCAGCTTTCACGGATTTCTCCTTATCAGATGCAGTTGCAGTGGATATATTCACATTATGCCGTTGTAGTGCTGAAATCACATTCAGCAAACGGACAACTATATGCAACTCCGTGTAAAAATGAAATAAAAAGCGAACAGTAAATGTAAACTTCATTCCACCATATCCTTTCGGTGTTAGAGAGAATATCCACTGCTTTTGCATCTCACACGGAGGAATCCGTGAAAGCCGCATAAACATATATAACCTATCCGGCGGGAGGTCGGCTACAGGTAGGTCATCATCTCGATGGTGGTGCAATAGGATAAATTGTGTTCTGTAGCAATTTATTCAAACTGTGCCACCTCTAACACGGAAAGGTTTGATGATGGAATGAACTTCACATTTACTGTTCGCATTTTATCATATATATATATATATATATATATATATATATATATATATATATATATATATATATATATATATATATATATATATATAAGTGTGTTTAAAGTATTAATGTAACGATCAGAGAAAGCTAAATTGGATTATGTGCATCAGGTGAACGCTTCCAAGTAGACTCCCACTTCCTTTCATACTGCGGCGTTATAATTGATGAAATGCATTTTTTAGCATTAATAGTTCAATAAAAACAATACATTTTGGAATTGCGATTAATCCTATCTTGTAGTTGTTGACTTGAACTATCAATTTCTTGGCGCAGAATTTGAACATGAAAATATATATTTTACAAAAAAACAATTTTTTTTCAATTTTTAACAAATTTTTTTGTTTATAACAAATCGCCTGACTATTTTTCATGAATCCTCGTTCCTGGACTATAAAAGAAAACTTCGAATGCCGTTGGTCAATATAACTTTAAAATTTCGAACAAATATCACATTGATGAGAAACTTCAGATTTAAGTACATCCATCAAATATTTTATTATATATTTTTTAAAATTCCAAGTCGATACTGCAATTTTAATTATAGATGTCTCCTTTTATTACCGATTCATAAATAGTTTATAATAAACTACTACTTATAATACTAACTCACACAATCTCCAGATTTAAATATTATCTCACCAAATACCATTGTACTGGTAGTGCATTTAACATATCCTATTAAAATGTATAGTAGTACTACCGCAACCAAAGACCTCCAACGAAATCGATTAAAGTCACCCCACGCGTTTGATTATACGATGTAGTTTTGCAACCGTACTATTCGTTTTTATTGTCAATAAGTCGAAATAAAATTGTCGTATGTGGAAGGAACTCGTAAATATAGTTAAAAATAATCGCGATATATTCCATCATTTCTTTCTGAGAAATATAGTTCTAAGAATACTAACAGGAGCCGCTCGAAGTAATGTAGCTGTCATGACTCTTGATTAAAACTTAATAAAATAAATCAATGCCGGACATTAAAGGAATATGTTAGTCAGGGAGCCCAGTCGGTTTTTGTAGCTGATGAAGAGACATGGCTTCAGCAAAATATTTTTAAATGTATTTTGACTCCCTGATTATGAATATCGAGGGTAGATTCTTGAAAAATGGTCAGGTCATTTGTTATGAACAAAAACATTATTATTATTTAAAAACTATATTTTGTGAAATAAAAAATATTCTCGGCCGATTCTAAGCAAAGTTTCTCTTGTGATTTTTTCCGTTCGACGCGTAGTTTTTCAGTTAAACATTGTTAAACATTTAAAAATGGCATATTGCTAAATTTTGCGCACAGTAATTGATAGTTCAGGTCAAGAGCTACAAGCTGTGATTCATGGCAATGCGAAAATGTAATGTTTTAATTACTTTTTAAAGCTATAAATAAATAGCCTTTCATCAGTTATAACGTAGGCGCCGTCGTGTATGAAGGGAAGTGGAAGTTTACTTACAGCGGCTCACCTAGAGCATATAATCCATTATATCTTTCATTGATCGTTGCATTAATGCTTTAAACACATTTTAGTATATATATATATATATATATATATATATATATATATATATATATATATATATATATATATATATGTATATATATATATATATATATATATATATATATATATATATATATATATATATGTATATATATATATATATTATATATATATATATATATATATATATATATATATATATATATATATATATACTAGCTTATTTTTTATTGACAACTTCACTTTTGACACTTGTCAAACAAAATCAAGTTGCCTCGACGAACGCTCAAACTAAACTGTTCCCGAAAGCCGATCTGGACCCTTTATATACCGGAAGATTCCATAATTTTCTAGAAGGATTTCCATATTACATGGTGTAATAAAAATAAAGGAATTATCCGACGATTTCTAGACCTCTTATCATAAGCGTTCCATGTTAAAAATAAGGAAATAGATTTTTCTAAAAAGTTCCAGACCTTCTTTCATAGACGCCCCCTGAGGAAATTAACAAAAGTAAAATTAAATAAATAAATTATAAACTCGTAGAAAATAAACCTAAAACCCTACAAACTACAAACATAAACTAATACTTTGAAATATGTAACGTTATAAAGTTCGTTACATTGCCCCGTTCAAGCCTTGATCTTCCCGATCAACCTTCTTGATCCTGATAATGGGCCAATATGTCAAGATCCACAACTTTCATCTTCGCATGAGGGCGTTTCCAAATTCAGTGCATTAGATGGTTTAGTCAGGTCACTACATTGTACGGAACTCCCCATGACTTCTGAAACTTTGGTGAACGTCTTTTGATTCATTCCGTCGCTTTCTATTTGTAGTCGTCTCCGTACCTTTCCAAGAATGACCTGGAAGACGTTCTTCTTCCGGAGTCTCTTTCACGGTCGCGGGCCCTCTCGACGTACCTTCTTGAGGATGACTTGTAGAACGTTCTTCTTCCGTAGCCCCTTTCGCGGTCACGGTCCCTCTTGTAACGTTTTCCACGGTCGCCTTCTATGTCTTCCGGAATGGTCCTTTCCGGGCAATCTCTGTAAAAGTGACCATTGTATCCGCACTGGCAACAACGCATTTTATTCGAATGGTACCGGCAACTCTGGCCCCTTCTTCTTGGTCTGGCATAAGTCACTCTAATACGACAATCGCATATTTCAACTCCCATGCAAGCTTAGACGGCAACTGCAGCAACAGGGAATACTATTAATTAATCAGACTTCTTTACGTTCATCATAAGGAGCAAAGACTTTCTCCAAGTCGCTTCTTCGAACATCATCGCCTATATTAGCACTATGAAGCCGATAGCCATCAGGGCCTCTGTCAGGAACAGTAATGCGAGTACAGTGGCTTTGTAGATGCCCCTCTTGGTCACACTTCCAACAACGAATTCTATTTCTGCTACGAAAGGTTGTATTTTTGTTGTCATGTGTTTTCTCTTCGTTCAAAAATTCTTGCAACTCTCTCATTAGCCTCATGAAAATTTCCTCGTTGGTCTTGCGATAATGTCGGGAAACTTTGACTCTTCTTATGATTCTTTATTGGTTCCCCGAAGTCTGTTTGGCTATTTCGAATTGCAGGGCATAAGCAAGAGCCTCGGAAATTTTCTTCAGTCGGGTCATTCTTGAGTGTCATATTCGAAATAGTCAAGTTTTTGAGGGTAACAGTATACTGTTAAAAATAACCTTAAATTTAATGCAAATTTAATGTCAATTCTACATTAAATTTAATAATTTTGTAATTTAAATCGTGAATAATTTACATTTAGTTTGAATTTAAAGCAATTTATTGAAATATCAGTTCGTCGTGCGTTAAATTTGATTAAATGGTATCTTAACTTGGTGGTGCTCCCTGGCTGTAGCTACAGGAAAAAAAGCTATAAATTAACACTTCTTGCTCCCTGGTTGAATAATACACAGTTCCTTTTACAGTAAAATAATAGACTGTTGATATTTTTTTAGTATCGAACATGTTAAGGAAATCATATTTTATATAGGCAGTTGTTTTATGTATATTTCGCTCTTGATACATTACAATTCTATTAGCAAGACCGTTAGGTGATTGAAACGTGTATGGAGGAGAATCATCGTCTAATTTGCCAGATCTGTTTATCTTTTTTCTTTTAAAGATGCCTATAAATATGGCAAGCCAAGTGCGTGACGCGCCTGCAGCGAGACTCCTTTTAATTTTGCCGACTTCTATTGATGTCGAGCGCCTTCGGCAGCAGGCCTCAAACGAGGTAATAAATACATTTGGGATACACGAATTTACTTTTATCATATTTCTAATGTTTACAAGCAGCGCGACCAAGACCCACAGCGATCAATTTTCTGTCGGTTTGTCGGAATTTTTTTACCGAGTGGGACGGGTTTATGGCAGAGGTGATAATAATTCCAAAATTTGTAAGTTAAAGAAAAACATTTAATAAAAAGGTGAATAAGTGGAATTAAATTGTCTCAGAAAAATTGATGTGGCCAGCGCAGGCGCGGATCCAAGGAGGGGGCAATCGCCCCTCTTCCCCCTAGGAATGTGTATTCTGCTAGCATCTCTGCTCCCGTAGACAACTTGTTGTTTCTTGCCATCCCCCCCCCCCCCCCCCGAGCTTTGAGTTCAGGAAAGTAGACCCGATTCTGCCTCATATACTGGGAATGTGTATGCTGCTGGCATCTCCATTCCCCATCGATAACTTGTTGTTTCTTGCCATCGCCCCCCCCCCCCCTAAGAGCTTTAAGTTCCCCAAAAAGAGAGGCTGGGTTGCTGAAAACATATTTCTCTTTTGGAAATCATTGGTCCTTTTTTGTTTAAGAAATTTTCAAAATCTAATAGAGACATTTTGGTGAAATTCTTGTATTGTCCGCTAATATGTTGCAACTTTAATTCTGCTTGAAGCTTTTTATTTAATATACTTGATGACAATCAAATCCCACTGCATAAAACCAACAAAGCTGCCGTTTGTTCTTCATCGTCAATAAGTCCGATTAAAAAAAAGAAATACCTTTAAACATAGTTATATTGTTTTTACTGAAGTTCTTTCTACTACGAGACTCACCAGAAAACAAATTTCAGTATCGGTGATACAATGCACATTTTATTATTTTACTATCAAAATTTACAAAGACTTATAAATGTCTTTATCAATAAACATTAATATATTTTTATTTATTTCTTTCTTTCTTCGTTTTCACTGTCCTGACGCTTTATAAATTTCCTTTGACACCGGCCACCGAAGGCACAAGTGTTTCATGACAAATTTGCATAATGCGCTCGTTTTCAAATGAACCGATAAAGTTCAAAGAAGGTTCGCTGCAAGTTCGCAGCAGGCTCGTCACGGGGGCGTCACGTGCTCGGCTCGCTATATTTATACGCTCTTGAAGGAGAAAAACGGTAACTTATTAAAATAATCATCAGGAAGTGGTGGTTCAGTGGCCTTCTAAACGTTGAGTCATTTACTTCGAAATTTATATGATGGCGGTGTTTGAATTTAAATTTAGAAACATTATAAACGTTTTTAGTTTTTCATATTAAAAAGTTTTTATTAATTCATTTTTTAACAAAACACGGTATTCCGCACACAATGTTACTAAAATTAGCTAGCCGCAATTTATGCTAATGTCATTCATAAAAAAGGCGTTTTTGCCATTAGATCACAATTAGTAAACTTAATTAAAAGACGAAATAAAAAATACCAATAACAAAGATGTCAACTTGGCTCGGACACATGACACCTCAGACACCTAAACGAAAACCAAATATAATTAGCATAATGTCCCAAAACATAACACAGGCCTTTATTAGGGATTCCAGAATTTATAATTTGACTGAAAGAGGAAATCCTCATCAAGTATGAAAGACTTTATCGAGTGTATCAATCGGGTCTCGGTCGAAACGTCTTCGTTATAGTTCCCTGATAGTATCTCGATTTAAATCCATTTATACTAAGATTCCATTTTGTGTTGTGTCATCTTTATTTCACTGACATTCGCGTGGTGAAGGTGGAGAATGAGATATAGAATGTACAAATGTGTAGGTATGGAAAAAATTTACGTTGTATATACAGGTAAAAATGTAAATGTACCTATACGGAAATAAATTGATTTTTTGGGCTTTTTTGTCCATATTTTATTAAATTTAATTAGGAAAACTGGTTTCCCGCTATTTTTGTCACTTTTTCTTTTTTTGGTCCTTATATTCTTGTCTGTACTTTGTGAAGTAGTGGATAAATTCAATATAAACGAAATGGGTGCTTGTTTGAAAAAACGCTTATACTCGTCGAATTTTATTTTTAGTTTATTGTTTTTTTGCGTGATACCGAAATATATAGGGTAGGGTAATATGCCACAAGTGTGCGCGGTCCCCAAGAGCACTCAGGTGAGTCCAGACGATAAGAAAAATCTGAGCGTAAGCGTATTACGCCCTTTTAAGTTAAAAATGTATCGTCAACACGGAATATTTCGTTCCGCGGTCATAAGAGCTGTGTTTTTTTTTGTCTTAACCTAACTTTTATCAGGATTTTTGTTTATATTTTATCTAAAAATTAAAATGAAGCAAAATAACATATTAATTGCTGCAGTGTTGTAATCTAGAAAAAAAAAGTTACAAAATTTAAGGAGATTATTTATATATTCTTTATTAAAACAACAGGAAAGTTGTCCCTACTGGGTCCGGTCTATATTTGAGGAAAACATTAGAGAAAGGCTTGGACATACTAATAATTTAATTTAAGAAATACGATTTTTTAAAAATATTTTCTTGTTACAATTGGTGAACTTGAAGATCTCTTCGCTGTTGTTGGACAAATAATTAGGAAACACGATATAGAAATGTGTAGAGTTGTACCCTTATTACTAGGTTGGAAATAATATTGTGATATTTAGTTGATGAAATCAGCATGTGAAAGCAACAGTGCGAATTCCGAGTCGGTAAACAGTGTTTCTGAAATTATTCTGGTTAGTTGTGCCGTAATATGAGACTCTTTAAAAGAAGTTTTATTACCAAAGTTTACCATTTCTACCTGGTAAAGAATTCCCAAGGAGTTTGGAGACGAGCATTTCAATATAACAGTGTAATTCTAACAATCATTTTAATAATTACAATTGTTTGTAGTTTTTTGAAGAATACATTACAAATGATACTAACTAGATTTCTGTTATTAAATTTCCATCAATGTTAATTTTTACTTTTTAATTGTTTATAATAGGTTTATATAAAGTTTGCTAAGGGTAGGCTTACCAGACGAGAGGAATTTTCCTGACATGTCTGAAATTTTAGCCCCTTGTTAGGGAAGCAGGAAAAAACTGCAGTTGTCAGTATTTTTCTGAAATTAAAAGAGGAAAATATATGTAATAAAAAAATATTTATTAATCATTCTAGTAAGAAAAAATAAATTAATTAAACGTTAACAAAATGAGTGAATTTTTTATTTAGTATATTTATAAATATAAATATATATAAATTTAGTTTCGTACTTTTTATTGTTTTATGTTTCTTTTGGCAATTGCTAGTCTTTTATAACCATTTTATGACATTCTTTACATATGTTCTTTAAATTAAATTGTGTCAAGCGTAGAACCCTAACAGATGATATTGTTGTAAACCAACTATTTTTAAGTTACTTTTGTGGATTAATAGATAATTATAGTCTAATGTTTAATACTTTCGTAAGAAGAAATTATATCTTAAGTAAATTTATATTCTAATCGTTTCAAACAAAAGCATGCCTTAATCTCCGAAACTTTAAATTTTACATAAAAAAGCTTTGTCGATATTGTTCATATTGTCTTATCGTTCCATAAATATACACTTTTTCTTTTCAGTAATCATGTAAATAAATAGTTATAAGTTATATTTGTTAGTACGCCTATGACTGTAAAATAATAATTTAGATAGAGAAATAGAATATAACTAGGACATGAACATAGAGACGAGAGGAATTAAAATTAAAAAACTACAATAGTTACACTCAATTAGTAAGTAAGAAGAAAAACTGTTGTTACCTCCTGATTTAGTGAATATTTTAATAAAATATTAAATGTGATATTAGAAAATTTATTTGAATTCATTGAAACCGGTGATAAACCAAAACCAGAACCAGCAAAGTTATAACATTGGTGACATTAAAAAGCAAAGCTTATAACAATATAGAAACCCTATTTCTCACCTTAGTCCACTACGCTCCCATTAATGAGAACAGTCGCTTGATATTCGCATTTGGTGCTTCGATTGCAAATATTTTGAAAATCTCACTCCCTTAACATACCATATACAATATTCAGACAAAATGTCCGGATATTTACTGAAAAGTCAGGGATATTGGCAGGAAATCTCATTATTTGATCTGGTAACCATAGCTAAAGTATGTCTGTGGATTAGCGTCTCGATATTATCATAGATTGTCTTTGAATAGAAACTATATTATATAACGGTCTTTATTTCATAAGCTTTAATTTATATAACAAACAACTGCATTATTGTAATTGATATATAATTAATAAAAATGGAAAAGAATTGTTTTTTTTTTTGAGGACCAAGCAGTAATGATCTTCGGTAACAAGCATTTTTAATAAATTAAAACAATTTAAAATAGTTCATAAATATACACTGTAGGGGATTGAGACAAAGATTAATTAGTGGACTGTATATAGATTGGTTGCAGAGATGAGAAATTATACGAATAATGAGCAAATACAAAATACGGCGACAGCGTGACACAAATACTAAAATGGCCTACCTTGTAGTCGAAATCACTTCACTAATTTCTTCTTGGCGGCCACCAGGATAATCCCATGCTTCACAGTACGGGAACCAGGAATCGGGGACACTGTCACTATATTTTGGAATAGTTTTGAGGTGAGAGTCAATATATTTGAGAGCAAAACGATAAGCCTTTTCGATAAGGCGAGGGACGTGCAATACGTCGAGAACTATACTATACGACAATTACTGTACTACTACACGACCATGGTACTACTATTCTGTCCCTTTTTACATTTGTCCAAATGCGCGAGGGCCAGTAAAATGTGTCACGTATAAACGCAAGTAAAATTGAACTAAAAAGTAATGAAACCCAAACATACACTATCTCAAAATTCACAAAATAAAAAAAAATATAAGTAAAACAACAAATTCTGAAAAAAAAACATAGGTTATGTTCATACAAAATATTAAAAATAAACAGTTTCCACCATATTTAGAGCAGTCCGCTGAAAAGTTAAACATTAGTTTGCATAATGACCTTGGAAAAGGTGGATTTAGGGGGAAAATCTTTGGTCTTTGTCTTTTTTTAAATTTAACAAATCACATTGCTTCAAATTTGACATATAGCTTATTACGCTACACGCTACATTTTTCTTGTCGTCTCGACTCACTTTCAGACCTAATATTTGCGATGATTGACTGCAAAGCATGCAAACTTCAGTTGTGTTTTAGGCGTCTCTGTACTAAGATGTTATTGCAAAAAATCTGCACAAAAATAATTAATTTTAGAAAAAAAAAGGAAGATCTTTGATATTTCGATGTTTTGTTAAAATAATATGATCTTTTTAAACTAGTGTAACAATGTAAATAGTGACTGCGTTTTTTGATAAAAAATTGTGTAAGACATACATGTAATAACCTGTCGAGTGTGTAGTTTTTTTTTGTCATATTTCAATAGATACCGCTGGTGTGTCTTTGTTTCACACCTAAGGCTTTCCCTAAGAGTGGGCACAGCAATAACGCATGCGCACTTTCAATATTTGACGAACAATCACTGAAATCAGAAACAGAAAAACTGACTAATGCTGTGAGAGGCAACGGATATTGCGCTGAAGATATAAGACGTTCAAAAAATAAATATAGGAACCCAAGTCCTCAACAAAATGTCATAAATGAACCTCCTATGGACACTGTTGTCTTACCTTACATACACGGAACCACTGACAGATTGCTCCGAAAATCAAATATACGGACAATTTTCAACACATGTAAGAAAATTGGACAATGTTTGAGGTCTCCAAAGGACACAATTCTATTTCAAACAGAAGGCGTTTATGAGATACCGTACTTTTGTGGTAAAGTATATGTAGGTGAAACAGGACGGTCTATATCCACTAGGCTGAAGGAACATGAAAGATGTATAAAAAAGAAACAAATTGTACAATCTGCAGTAGCTGAACACCAGCATTGCTCAGGTCACACTTTTAATGTAAAAGAAACTAAGGTGCTAGCATCAGTGTCTGGTTTCTTTAAACGTAAAATTGGAGAATCAATCGAAATTTGTATATATCCAAGTAATATTAATAGATATGCAGGTTACAGTATACATCACACGTGGAAATCGATAGTAACGCCGGATCATGATTCGCTGAGCACCAGTCGGGTATAAATACCGGGCTGTTGCTTCTCGATAGTCATTCAGTGTTCTAATCTCGTGGAGTAAGGATCCCTGAAGATGCCTGATGCAATCGTAGGCGAAATGTCGGATAATAATTCCAATTTGACACGGTCTAAACCCTTCTTCTTCCTCTTGTTATAGGCTTACAGCCTGTTTTATCCAACTCAATCATTCATTTCATTTGATGTTGAAATCCAGGACTCTCTCCTTCTTTTAGGTGGTCTACCTATTGGTCTTCTGGTTTCCGGTGTTCCATCTCGGGCGATTCTCGCTATCCTATTTTGCGCCATTCTTCCTACGTGCTCATTCCAGGCTCTTCTGCGCTTCCGTCCCCATCTTACTATATCCTGCATTCCATGTTTCTCGCGTATTGTTGAATTGCGTATGTGATCTCTTAATGTGTATCCCGATATTCTTCTTAGTACTTTCATTTCGGCAGTTCTGTTTTGTGGTCTAAACCCAAGAACAATTATTTTCAAAATTATAGTCTCCCTAAAAAAGAAAACTAGAGGAAGAAAAAGAAGCTAGTAAAAAAAACCCCGAAGAACAAGCAAAACATCGCAGAAACTACCATCAAAGCCAAAGGAACTGCCAAATAATAAGAACAAGATGTGGAGATGCCCTGGTTACCAGGAGAATTTTAAAGAGCCTATTGTTTAAGACTGGATTCAATGCGGCTTGTGCACTGAATGGTGGCACGATAAATGCACATCCTACATCGGCATTGCAATTTTCAAGTGTAATTTATGCGCGTGAATTAGCTTGCGCACTCTTAAGCTGCCATGCGCACTCATTGGGACTATCATGCGTACTCTTGTGGAATTGTATTATCAAGTGTGCGCAATTACCCACGACCTCAATTAGATTGTTAATTAATATTAATTATTAAATATATTAAAGTTGATTTGTTGGTCATTATACGAAACCTTTTTTGATTTAATTGTAACCCTTTTTATTTGATTTATGTCATTTTATTCCTTCCCTTCACTCAAAAAGAAGCTAAGACGTCATCGATATAAATATATATTTTTTTCAATTATAAACCCCATTTTTGATTTCAGAATCAGAGAGGGCACATTTTTTACATACGACATGGTAAATATCGTTGTTGATTACATAAGGAAATTGTTCAGAATTTTTTTTTTAATTCGCAAGATCTTCCACCTACCCAGTTGTTATAACATTAATGGTATTAAATTTGTTTACAACGTTTTTTATACTTATGTTATAAAAAGTCAGTTTTAACATTAGGTATTAGCATTTAATATCTTAAATAAGTGTCTAACGTTCTTGGTAGGCGGAACAAGTGTTTCCGAACGTTTATTTAACTTAATTGCTATTTTGTGGGAAAATGATAAAATTAATGGAATGTAAAAGAGTTGAAATATTATGCATGATTGGTTTGGAGATAGAAGGCGCACACATATAAAGGTGGTTGACTTATTTATTGTAATTCACTCTAATCGGCAACATATAAGCCAAATCATGGTAAGCGGAGTTGAGGTAAAGTTCAGGGAATATGGGCATACTCGAGATATTAAGAAGTTTAGTTGATTCTCAATAATAGAATAATATCAGCTTAATATTCTGTTGACAGTTCAAGATAACTCTCGATCCATATTCATAGAAATAGCTTCAACTTTTAATGTAGCGCGTCCTAGTGTCCATAAAGTACTGAAAAAGGTGAAATATCACCTCTACAAGATATGCCTAGTTCAGAAGTTGTCGAAAGATGATTCTGATCTCCGAACACAATTTTGCGAGCAAAGGTAAAAATTATGCAATTGTAACAATAATTTAGAAAAAAATTTTTATGACGAGGCAACATTCAGTTTAAATGGCCACATCCACAGACAAAATTGTCTCTGTTGGGCAACTGAATAGCTGACGTAAGAATCCTAGTTCCTTATTTCTTTGACGGTACACTGGTACGAAATATTTGGATTTTCTTAAAAATGGCCTCATTTCTGTACTAATAACTTTGTATTAAAATCCACAAGAATCCGATATGTCCCAATTCTTTTTTCCAACCAGATGGAGCGCCGCCCCAAGACACTGCCCCTGTCCGTTCTTATTTGGATGAGGTTTTTTCGAATGGTTGGAGAGGCAGATGAGCGACAATTGAGTTTGAGTGGCCAGCTAGATCACCGGATCTGACTCCCCTTGATCATTTCTTATGAGGATAATTACAAACTAAAGTATACTTGAACCAGCCTGACATTTTAATCCCAAAAGTTCGAATACGATAAGAAGTACGAAACAAAACCGC
The DNA here is from genome assembly GCA_034092305.1 of Diaprepes abbreviatus. Lineage (NCBI taxonomy): Eukaryota > Metazoa > Arthropoda > Insecta > Coleoptera > Curculionidae > Diaprepes > Diaprepes abbreviatus. The sequence continues at coordinate 2,448,688 of JASJET010000129.1, forward strand.
AGATGTCATCGATCATGTTCAAAAAGAATTTATTCATTGACTTGGCTGTTGTTGGATTGTTAACGGGGTTCAGTTTTAACATTTAATTTAGTTAGTACCAAGTTGTCTTTATATTTTAATTTTTTTTTGACAATTTTTATGTAACCAACATCGATATTTACCTTGTCGTTGGTAAAAAAATGTGCCCTTTCTGATTCAAAGCACTAAAATCAATTAAACCCCCTGGGATTAGAGGAAGACGTAGACTCATCATGTCCTCGTAAAGTATGTTCGAAAGCTCTACAGAAAAGCTCACAATTTTAATTAAAGAAAAATAATATGCAAAAAGGCAGCCGTTCCTATCTCCTTAGTCATTTCTGTTGATTTACCAGCAGGTCTTTTGCATCTTCCTTTAAAACCGATTATTGTTGAATTGTCACTTATCAGCTGCCTGGGGGTGGTTACTAACTGCCTGTTATTTGTTCGGTTACAAGTTTTTTTGTAAGGCGTGGATGGGAGGTGTTCTTATATAAGTTTAATTAGAATTATTGGAAAGGGTGAATGCATGTGCAAGGCTAAAAACTAATTTTTTTATTGCTTAACATATAACTAGTTTTATCTTAAAGACTAAATACCGCGTCATTATAAAATTTCTAAATAAGAATTATATAATTTTGTCGCCAGATCAACAATCTAAATTATTTTTAATAACATTATATCCCAGCTAACACGACCACAAAAAATATATTTCATCGACTATAATTTAATTAAATAAATGCTTCAATTTAGCCTTTTTATAAAACTAGTAGTTACCTTCAACAGCTATAATTTAATTAAATAACACTCGATGTATATAAAAAAAACCTAATTACGGTACCGCAGACGATTTCTAAGCCAAACAAAGAAACCAACCATAATGATTTTTTCAATTAATCAAAAGTTGACAGCTTTTAACTACCAACTTACGTACTACTGCGTTAACAAGGCCCTTGCTTCTTCATATTGTGCCGTTCTATTAGTCACTCTTTTTCTGGCCGCTGTTTTTTGTGTAATTCTTTTGACTCCGTCGAAGGAAATTGGCTGCTGAGTTGTGAAGAAAGAGAAAGTTTTTTTCAATAGTTTTTTTTTTGAATGGTTTGGTGGATGACGGGCGGAATTAGTTTTTAGACGGTGCTATATGTTGACTCGGTAAGTTTGGAATATAAAATGTTTTTGAATGAGGTCATTGAAAAAGATTGCAAACAGAAATTAATAACAAAGAGTTCCCTGCAAAATCTAGTTAATTGTTATTTTTATTTTAATCGCTGATTTGTTTAGAACTATCTGAAGAGATGTTTTGATTGTTAAAGTAGGTATAAACATGAGAAGAACATCGAACGCAACTCCGTAGCTTATGAAGTTTGGACGTCGCTCCACAACAAAGCATCGTAACATTACAACGTTCCATCGGTTTTCGGTTTTTGGCCTGTTCTTACTTACGGGTGCCCATCCAGGGTAGAATACCTGCGGCTTTTTTCATTCACCCTTGTGCGTCAAGACTGTGGGCTATTTTCCTTAACTCAAAGCTATTGGGGGGGCGGCTATCGCAAGAAAAACAAGTTGTCAACGGAGAGGGAGTGTCAGCAGCATACACATTTCTAATATAAAAGGCAGAATCGATTCTATTTTCCTGAACCCAGAGCTCTTGGGAGGGGGGGGGGCGATCGCAAGCATACAAATTCCTATACTCCATTCAAGAACTAGAGAGAGTAATAAACCTGTTACCGAAATCCCCTACGTACTTGCTCCAGTGCCGCAGGTAACGGAGGACTGCCGTAAATCTAATTATATTTAAATATTATAAGTTTTTATAAATTTACTGCAATAATAAAATTTCCGATAGTTCATTTTTATTTCTGTCAGTGAGAAAAGTACACCTTACAGTATGTCCTTAGTGATTTATCTTGTTTGTGCTTGTTTTCATATATTATTTGAGATAAGTAAGGTACCGAAAAAAATATGGCCTCCACTTCTATATTTATTCCAAAATCGTTAAACCAAGACATTTTTCCTCAATGAAAAACTTATTACGATGAATGCTTATGATGCCCTAAGATATCAATATCTAGATAATAATGTTAAAAGCTCTATTGAGATGTGTTTCAACATGACAGAAAAATCTACTATCTACCGAAAACTGAATGAGAAAAAACGACTGGAATGTTTCGTACTCCCCCATTCGATCACAGGCAGATGAAAAACCTCGTTGGAAGAAGAGATGAAAACTGCAATAAAAGCACTTGTACATACATTTTATTATGAGAAGCAGATCCCAACCGTCAACAAAATTCTTACTAAAATCAATGAAGATCGGGATTTACCTGAAATTAAAAGAACTGAACTCTAGAAATTTCTCAGAGAACTTAATTTTTGATGGAAAAAAAACAGATAAGAAAACTGTTCTTATAGATCGTCCGGAAACTGTCCGTTGGAGAAGGAAATTCTCTCTCAAGTAAAAGGCAGAGTTGCTAGAAATAATACAATGTACAAAATTAGTAATTTAACTGAACTTTTGAAAGATTTTTTTGAACAAAGTTACTGCGGGCAATTGTGAAAAATCCATATAATAAAAGACTAAAACAAAATGTGGAAACTCGATTAATTGAGCGACGATAGCTTCACTGAATTTAATTACGAATTAGATACGTAATTTGTTTTTGTTGTATTTTATTGTTTAATGTTGTTTATATATTTTTTTTATATATATTTTTATTTTAGTGTGTTCCATTCTTTAATTTGATATATGTTTAATTCCAATTAGCCGTAATTTCTATATTATTTTATTATTATATTTATGTATTTTTCTTAAGCGTGTAGAATTAACACGTTTATTTTATTTTTTTAAGCCTATCGGATATTTCCTTTAATAAAGGAAATTAAATTAAGATGCCAGTGCAATAGAAATAAAAATAAGTAGTTCTAATTTTAACTGTAACATATAAAAATTAATTACATTTGAATCCATTTTTAGTGTTTAATTTAAGAAATAAATAAACTGAAACGTCAAATTTCCTAAAAATGTTTATAATTAATAATAAAATGACCGATAGCCCCCAAAAAATTTTTTAATATTATATGGACGAATTTATTTTTTTATATATGTTTAACTTCTTTTCTTTTTGACAATGAGTATTTTGTAAGTATTTAAATTGTAACTTCGAATTTTTTGAAAGATACGGCTACGTTTTAGTCTGAATGTGTCTAAAACGGTTTGTATGCCAAAATTAAAAATAATAAAAATACAGTTATGATTTGTGTTAATTATATCAAAATTATCTGTATTTTGTACTGTATGTGTATTATTAAGAAATCATAAGAAATAAAATAATAATATAAAAACTTTTTGTTTTAAATTTATTACCGAAATAATATTCTATGCCATAAATACTTGTGATAAAATAAACCTCTTTCCGACGCCTATGACAAGGATTAAAATCCTTTTTATTAACACTTCCAAATGTCTATTGTTATCCAACCCAAATAGTTCATTATTATAGATTATAATATTTTTGATTATAAAATTTCTAACCCATTCCTAGGAAAAATATATATATCTAATAGATTTTGCCAAAGAGACCGAACTAAAGAACACAGGTAGTTTTCGCAGGAAAAAGGGTAAAAAATGATTTATTACTCTCTCTAGTCCTTGAATTAACTATAGTATAAGAGGTAAAATCGGGTATATTTTCCTGAACTCAAAGCTCTTGGGGGGGGGGGGCGATCGCCCCCACCGCCCCCCCTTGGATCCGCGCCTGCATAAATCCATAGACATAATAGAAAGATACTAAACCGCGAATCGTATAGAAGAAAGTAGGACATACCTGTCACCTGACCGAAATTGTAAAGAGCGGTAATACTCATCGAAAATGCTCTATCTCTTTTTAAGCGTGAGCCAACTTTCTTTTATAGGATCCGCAGTCTATATTAATTACTATTAATTCCTCTTAAGTCTATGGCCTGATCTTGCCATTAACCTCTTTTTCTTTTTTAATATTGTTTCGTATATTTGTTCTATTGTAAACGTCTTGTTTTAAAAATTTGTGCAACAACAACAAAGAAAGAAGGGCAGCTCATTTGGGGGAAGGCGGCTGTGCTGATCATTATAGGATGAAAATCATCCAATTCCATTGAAGATGCAAAATATTGATTACAAAATTAAATGCTATAAAAACAGAATTATTGAAGTTGCGTTTATGCTATCAGCAATCTTTGAATATAGAAGATGGAGGAAGTAAAATTGATACTTTGAGATTCCAATTCAATTGATAAAAAAGTAACTTCTTTAGAAATAGGTACGAGTACAGCCAGGCGCGGATCCAAGGGGGGGGGGGGGGCGGTGGGGGCGATCGCGCACATTCCGACTAAAATATAGTCTGTTTCTCTCAAAAAATTCTAGGTTATAATGTAAATACTTACAAAATACCCATTGTCAAAAATACAAGAAGTTAAACATATATATAAAAAAAATAAATTCGTCCATATAATATTAAAAATTTTTTGGGGCTATCGGTCATTTTATTATCGATTAAAAACATTTTTAGGATATTTGACGGTTCAGTTTATTTATTTCTGAAACCATCTGCAGAACTAAAATTAAACACTAAAAAGGGATTGAAATGTAATTTATTTTTATAAGTTACAGAAAATTTAAATAATAAATTGTATTTACGCTGGTAAACATTACGTATCTAATTCGTAATCAAAGTCAGTGAACCTATCTTCGCTCAAATTAATTATAATTGGATCTTCTATCTCACCGATTATGAGATCGAGTTTTCACATTTTCTTTTATGCTTTTATTATATGGATTGTTCCCAATTTTCTGCACTAACTTTATTCAAAAAATCTTTCAAAAGTTCAGTTAAATTACTTATTTTGTAAGTTGTAATATTTCTAGCTAGTCTACCTTTTACTTGAGAGAGATATTTCCTTCTCCAACGGACATATTCCAGACGATCTATAAGCAAAGATTTCCTATCTGCTTTTTTCCAGTAAAAATTAAGTTCTTTTAGCAATTTCCAGAGCTCAGTTCTTTTAATTTCAGGTAAATCCCGATCTTCATTGATTTTACTTAGAATTTTGTCGACGGTTGGAATCTGCTTCTCATAATTAAATTTATATACAACTCCTTTTATTGCAGTTTACATCTCTTCTTCCAACGAGGTTTTTCGTCTGCCCTTGATCGAATGTAGCTTGGGAGTATTAACACTTCCAGTCGCTTTTTTCCTTCAGTATTGGGCACATAGTAGATTTTCCAACTCCTGTCATGCTGGGACACAACTCAACAGAGTTTTTAACATTATTAAACATTCATCGTAATAAGTTTTTCGTTGAGGAAAAAATGCCCTGGTTTTAACGATTTTGGAATTTTGGAAGCCATATCTTTTGGGTATCTCACTAATCTCAAATAATATGTAAAAACAAGCACAGGCAAGATAAATTACTAAGGACACACTGTTAGGTGTACTTTGCTCACTGACAGAAATTAAATTGAACTACCAGAAATTTTATTGTAGCAGTAAATTTATAAAAGTTCATAATGTTTAAATATAATTAAATATAATTAGATTACGGCAGTTACCTGCGGCACTGGAGCAGGTACGTTGGAGGTTTCGATAACCGTTTTATTACTCTCTCTAGTTCTTGGATAGATTATAGGAATGTGTATGCTTGCGATCGCCCCTCCCCTTCCCAAAAGCTTTGAGTTCAGGAAAATACAATCGATTCTGCATTTCATATTAGGAATGTGTATGCTGCTGGCACTCCCGTTGACAACTTGTTTTTCTTGCGATTATCCCCCCCCCCAAGAGCTTTGAATTCAGGAAAATAGACCCCATTCTGCCTCTTATACTAGGAATGTGTATGCTGCTCGCATCCTCCCTCCCTGTCGGCAACTTGTTTTTTCTTGTGATCGCCCCCCCTCTCCAACAGCTTCAAATTCCTGAAAAATAGACCCGACCCTGCCTTTTACACTAGAAATGGGCATGTTGCTGGTCCCCCCCCCCCCGTCCCCCCCGTCGACAACTTGCTTTCGCTTGCCATACTGCACTTTTGTGATATCACCGCCCCCCCCTCAAGGAGAGAGGCTGGATCCGCCCCTGAGTACAGCAGAATTATACAAGTTCATATCAAATTTTTTCGTATAGGCCTCCTCTTTGGAGATATTGGGTTCCCAAAGAGCTGCAATGGAATCAAGTTTTTTACACATAATTGTTGAACCACCAGGTATATTTAAATTTTTTTTAATATAATGTATACCATTCAAATAACTATCCAAGAAAGTGTTGTGAATTGCTCACAGCTGCAGGGATGGAGTAGCTGTGATACTCAAGACCCCATTTTTTTTACGCCTTCTTGATAAGAATTTTAGACAACGTTTTTTTACATACCTTTAACTATTGACGAAAAATTAAGTTCTATTCATTGATGTCGCTAATTCTAATCGTTTTAGAAAAAACGTCATTTTAGTTACACTGTTATTCCCCTAACTTCTATCGGGTTGAATATGAAAAAGAGGAATTTTCTCCTGTCACCATAGTTTGAAACTTCGTAACAGGATGATATAGTTGCGGGAACTACGAACTGAGGATTACTGTACCCACCACGTTAACTCAGCATTGTCCTTTATTTGATTATAATGAAACGTGATTCTCCGTAGCAGTTCCTCTCTACTATCGACCGGAGTGGAATACACCAAGATTTTGAGGTCTCTCCATAAGTAAAAATCCAACGGTGTTAGGTCGGGAGATCGAAGAGGCCAGGCAATAGGTCTTCCTCTACTTATTAAACGGTTTGGATAGACGTTATTCAGGTGCTTCCGTACAGCAACGCTGAAATGAAGTGGTGCCCCATCGGGCATGTAGTACATGTTTCGGCGGGTTTCAAGTGGTAAGTGCTCTAATAAATCGTAAAAAGCATTTTGGAGAAACTAAAATAAAGTTTCCCATTCAGTTGTGACGGAAATATGAATAGTCTAATCAAAAAATGGCCAATATATCCTGTCCAGACATTAATTGATTGGAACTGATGTTGATGATGCGAAACAATAGTTGCATGAGGATTTTCATCAGCCCATACATGTGAGTTATGTAAATTTATGATACCGTTTTTAGTAAACTCTGCTTCACCCGTGAAGAAAGTAGTGCTAATGAAGTTACATTATTTCGTTGCTGATCCAATAGCCAGTTTGCAAACTTGCATGCACTTTTTTCAAATGATGTGGATATAACAGTTGTTCTTGAAGAACTTCATTTATTATTATTTTCGACGTATTAAACTGCGCTGATAACTTTCGAGTGCTCGTTGAAGGAGTGTCATCTACAGCCTTAAAATATTTTCTGCAGCAACTTTCAGAACAACAATACTTTGTTTTTGATGCTGATAAAATAAAACGCACATTTTTTGCAAACCTAGGTCGAACTGCAATTTACAGAATTAGATGTTTTTAACTAAAGAGGAGAACATAAGGTTGGAGGTTGAACATTTGATAGGAAAGATCTATCTATTATCGAAATACGCCAAAAACATGATGTAAATAAAAGGACGTTTTTTCGAAACGGTGTAAGAATTTGAGCCAAATCCCCCGAAATAACATATTCAATTCGTTGCCAAGATCCCGCGATTTAACGCCATTGAACTATTTTCTCGTTTATGCCAACAGAGCTACTCTAAAACCTTCTACATTGTTTTTCCCGCATTAAAGGTCGATTAACCAACTAAAGATTTCATACAACTACATAATTCAACATGTGGCTTTAAAAAACCATGTAACTGTAATAAAATTAAAAATGTGGATAAAATAAAGTATTTGGGTGTCATAATTGATCGACATTTGAAATGGGATGAGTACACTATATGCTTATCTGAAATTAGGGTTATCTTTTATAAGTTTTATCAACTTACGGAAGTAATGAATCAAAACCTTTTCTTTATATTTTATGGGGTTTTTGGTTGCCCCCCTCCCCCCCAGCCAAAATACTGTTTTAAAAATCCCTTTCAAAAAGCCATATTTGTAACCCACTGAGGAATTGTATAAGGTCAATAATCTGTTGTATATAAGAAATTTGTATGTATTATCTTCCCTTGATTATCTGAGCAAACGTCAGATCTGTACCCATCTATTTTTCCTAATTACTAAACCCGTTCTATTATAAATGAAAATCTTTCTGTCGCGTTTTAAACTGCAACATTATAGGCACGAATCTAAGGGGGGGGGAATCGCCCCCACCCTATCAAAAGCTTAGATTTCAGGAAAATACACTCGATTCTGGCTCTTATACTAGGAATGTGTATGCTGCTGACTTCCACTTCCCCGTCGACAACTTGTTTTTTCGTGCGATCGCCTCCTCCAAGACCTCTGAGTGCAGGAAAATACATCCGATTCTGGCTCTTACACTAGGAATGTGTATGCTGTTGGCTTCCACCATCCTGTTGAGAACTTGTTTTTTTTGCGATCGTCCTCCCCCCCCCCCCCTAAGACTTTTGAGTTTAGGATAATAGACCCGAATCTAGCTTTTATACTAGGAATGTGTATGCTGCTGGCTTCCACTCTCCCGTCGAGAACTTGTTTTTTTCTTGCGATCGCCCTCTCCCCAAGACCTTTGAGTTTGGGATAATAGCCCCGATTGTGGCTTTTATACTAGGAATGTGTATACTGCTGGCTTCCACCCTCCCGTCGACAACTTGTTTTTTCTTGCGATCTCCCCCTCCCCCCCAGACCTTTGAGTTTAAAATAATGGATCCGATATATCATCATATTTTACACGAAACTAAATTATTTAAGGGAGAAATAAGGAAATTTATCTTAAAAATCAAAACATTTTTAACAATATATACTCTCAACTTTTTATTAAAGAAAATCAAAGAAGAGAAGAAAGCCTCTGACCAGTTCAGTGTACTTCCTCATCCTCTGACTACTCGGTACTGTAGTTTACTTTTGAGGATATAATTTGGCACACAAATTGTATTCTCATGGCGTTTAGACTGGGTTTCACTCCTCTGGTTCGTTTAGTTCTAATGTACATGTATATATGTTATATAATTATTAGCTAATTCATTGTAGGAAAAAAATGAACTTTCCTCAGAGAAAATTACTTTTGAATGAGCAATCGTAAAAGCAACGTCTCATCAGTTTTTTCCCTTTTAAAATGAAAATATCGAAAAATCAAGAAATAAGTTTTCGGGTATTAATATCTTTTGAAACCAAAATTGAGTTCATATCTCTATTTGACCAAAATATTTCGATAAATTTATTAAATGATAATTTACCCTTTTTCACTCCTTTGGAGTGCGAATTTTCAAAAGTTCTTTCTTAGTGGGTGCCTAAATAGTGTTGCCAAACTACTTTCAAAATTTCATGGTCTTATCTGTAATAGTTTCGGCTATACGCTGATATGTTAGTTAGTTAGGAAAACGCTGCTTATATGCATATATAACTATATCTAAAGAAAAAGTAAACAAAAATGGGTGGCCAAAGGATTAAGGCAATCTCATTAGTAATAAAGTTATCACAACAATGGAATTTTTGCGTTAAGCGTTTTATCATACTTCTAATATGTCTACTGTCACAAACCGAGACAGGTGAAAAATGATGTGTACATTTTCCTTGCCTATTACTTTAACCGCAGCAATATTTCTTGCATAAAGTAAAATCGCGATAGTGCACAACAACATACATTTTACTTTTGTAAAAGTTAATGTAAGTCTCGCGTGAGGTTTAGCTAATCTCGTAAGACTTTTGTAGGTTCGTTTACTTTGATTGATTTTTAATATAATGAATCTCAATAACTAACATTTGAAAAAAAGTGTTAAAGTTAAACTAAGTTCTAAAGGATTTTTACACCGGGCGTTCATTAACACTTGTAACATTATTACCTTTAAAATTGGTTTTATGTTGGAAATTATATAAAAACTGAATATAATGGAGGTCACTCTTTTGAATTTAAATAAAGGGTAATTTTTCAACAACTTAACCTAAAATATTTATACCTGTAATATGTCATCTAAGGACCCGACCAATGTTGCTGTTTAGGTACAATTGTACTGAATTCAATACAAATTCAAAATAAGCCTGTTTATTTTTAACCGACTTCTAAAAGAAGGAGGTTCTCAGTTCGTCGAATATGTATTTTTTTGTTGTGTATGTACCCTAACGGCGGCACCAATTTGAATGAAATTTTTTACGTTGTATTCAGGAAGTTGCTGCGGTGGTCCCATATTTTTTGGGATGAAATTCGTAACGTAAAATCCAAGATGGCGCTGACAATATGGCGGCTAAAACAAATTTATTTTGTCTGATTTTTTCCAAAACTGGTTGGGGGAATTTTCGAGGTCGTACACAACGAATCTGAAACTATTTTTACAAAATTCAATATGGCGGCTCCAATATGGCGGACAAAAAAAAAAGAATTTTGTTCGATTTCCTCCAAAATTGGTGTAGAGGCGTTATCGGGGTTGTACATAACGAATCCAAAATATTTTGAAAAATCCAATATAGCGGACAAAAAAAAACTTTGTTCGATTTTCTCCAAAATTGGTACGGAGGGTTTTTGGGGTCGCGTATAACCATTCAATAATTATTTTTAATAAATTCAGTATGGAAATTTTCGGGGTCGCCCATAACGAATCTGAAATTATGTTTGTTAAATTCAATATGGCGGATAAAAAATTAATTTTGTCCGACTTTTTTTAAAATTGATAAAGGGGAGTTTTTGGTATCGCACATTACGATTTTGAAATTATTTAAAAAAAATTAAGTGTGGCGGATCCAAGATGGTGGAATAAAAAATCTCTCGATTTTATTTAAAATCAGTATTGGGAGATTTTTGTTAGTGTTAATTACGAATTTAAAATATTTTTTGAAAAACTCAATCTGACGGATTCAATATGGCGTCCTAAAAATTTTACACTTTTTGATTTTCTCTGAAACTGATATAGGGGGTTCTTGAGGGTGTAAATAATGAATTTAAAAGTATTTTTTCAGGATTCAGTCCAATATAGCAGGCAAGAAATTTTACATTTTTCGATTTTGTTCAAAAGTGGGACTGAATCGTTTTTGAGGATGGAAAAAGCGAATATGTCAAATGCAATATGACGGTCAAGAAATTTTAAATTTATTACTAAGGGGCTTTGAAGGGTTTAGATTTTGAATAGATTAAGACGTTAAAATTATTTTTTTGAAATTCAATATGGCGGATGGTGGGTTGAAAATTTTACCTTATTCGCATTTTTTCAGATTTGGTATTAGAGGGTTTTTGGGGTCGTGTATTACAAATATAAAGTTAATTTTCCACAACTATTAGGTTGATAAGATACAATATGAGGGACTGAAAATTTAACATTTTTCGATTTTGTCTAAAATTGATATTGCGGGGTTCTTGGGGCGTATACACACACTCAATATGCAGTATATAATATATCGGGCTAAGAAATTTACGTATCAAGTTCTTTAAATATCGATATTGGAAGGTTCTGGGGTCTATATTACCAATCTAAAATTAATTTGAAATTTACGATAGTGCATTTGCTATGACAGACAAAAGATTTGGAGAACTCTAAGAATCAAAACATTTTTAGTGATTCATTTTAGGGTGATTTACTGGGTACTTTTTTGTCACCTCATGGTCATTGTGAGGTACACTAATCTTGATTAGTACTTAGTTTAAATATTTTATGGATATCATAAGGAATTAAAAACCAAAAACCGAAAAATAAAATTTTTATAAAAAAAATTGAACCGACTTCTAAAAGTGTGCTAAAAAGTGAAAAATAACTTAGAAATTTTTATATGAAATTGAAATTTTTGAAGTTGGCGCCAAATTATCTCTAAATGAAATGAAAACTGTTAATATATGCAAATTATGGTAAGAAAGCAATTCCAAATAAAGTATTTTTAATCTGTGTACGCCAATCACACTTTGTCAGGTAACAGAGGTAACAGATCAGTGCCTGACAACATACACTTTAAACTTCAGACAGCGCATTAAAAACACTAATAAATTATGAAGATTTGTCCACATCATGCATAGTCGGCTTTCACAATTAATTGCTCTTTCATCTCTCTCGAAATCTCTTGAAATAATTAATTTTATGAGACCTTATTAAATCAGATAAAATCAAATATGCTTTTGGGAGAGGGAGGAGGGTTATAGTGGATCCTACCACGCGGCCGGCCGAATAAGGCAAGTTTCCACCCTTGGAAGGTGCTTCCTCCACAACCACCGGCCTTCCGTGAACGGAGGATATACAGGACTGCCCAAGACATACACAACAGGATTGGGGCCCCGAGATTGTCACACCCGTACTAGAGAGGTAAACCTCCCTAACCCCCTGGAGAACAAAATTCCAATATATTTAGCACACAGTACAATTTAATACTATATAATTTTCTACAATGTATAAACTTTTTGTAGCTTAAGACCACCGCTAAAAAACAAACAAACAAACAATAAAGATATTCTGTTCTCCTATTTTCCTATCTATCTGCTTCCGCAAATCAAATGAAATATGCATAGTAGAGCAGAAAATCTACATTTTAATTGATTTGCTTAAGATCTAAGAATAATTATTATAATATTAACTAATTCTACTTATTACATTATTTTCGTTCGAGTGCACAAACGTAGACTGACGATATATTATTCATATATCTGATGGTTTTATGTATGTATTCACGTGATATGATTTATTAATCTTTATTATTCATTACATTTTTTAAATTTTCAACATTAAGATAACTATCACTCAAATAACACGAATGATAGAGACATTCATAACCTCTAGAGATGTCATTGTGTCTTACTTTTAAAAAATGTGATTTTTGTCGATTGATGGATATGTTACATTCCATCCATACCATGCCGATCACTGGCATTAGCAAACTTATCAATAACCCGCTGATTGGAATCCGATATGCTTTTAATAAGATCCCTTTCTTTAGACAGCATTGCCAAAGCAAAAAATCTTTCTTGGCTCATAGTATTCCGTAAAAACGTTTTTATCTTTCGAGCGTAGAAAAGCACCGTTCTGCTTCAACCGATGTCATCGAAATAGTAATTGAAATTTTTAAAAGTTTTAGAACTTCACTATATGTCTCACTAAGCTCGATATTTTGCGAAAGATAGTCATAAAGTACAAGAAGTCCCGAAATTTCCTCTCTACATAAATAAACATTGCTTGTAAAATTTCATTTTGAATGGTGTTTGATGTACCTTTAAATACCGATGCTTTTTCCAAATGTTGATTTAGAGCACCGTCTAATTCAGCACTAAAATCAATTAAATGTGGAAAAATCCCGGGATTGGAGGACTCATTATCTCCTCGTGCAGTTCAATATTTCTTCGATAAGGGATGCCTTATTGAGAATCTGCCGTTAACACTCCCAAAAAATGAATATTGCAGAACATTTTTCATATATTTTGCCGATAACGTATGCTTTTTAATGCGGTGCCCCGAATGATTTAAGTCAGTAAAAGCTACTTTTGTCCAAGAAGTTTCTCCTTCAAATAATTAATAAGGAAAACAAAATACAATATTTTTAATTTCACAACCACAAAGCCACGTATGTTTATTATAAAGGTCCAGATTACACGTCCTAGTAAAAGTCCTTTTTTACTAGACAAAGATTGTTCTATTTTTAAATTATGAGTAGGACTTCCAAGCCTTTTTATTTCAGCCTTATCACTTAATAGGCTACCACAGAATGGCTCTGCAATTAAACTCTGAACAGAATTCATTTTTGTTTTTACCAAAAGCAAAACGCAAAACGTAAAAAAATACAATAGCGTACCGCACAACAAACAAACGACAACCACAAAACAACTACGAAATTGACGGGCGAGGTGTTTTCTCGCGAAGTAACCCGGTTTAATATATGTTTAGATCTGTTTTAAAACACATTTGAAATTACGTTACTATTTCCGATCACCCGAATAAGATAATGACGAAGTACGTATGTTCACTGATTTAAAAACATATCTATAATTGTTTCAAAACACGTGCAAACAATTTTAATGTGACGTCACCATTTCATAATGCTAGAAACTCTATGAACCTGGGTGAAATAAATTGACAGCGAAAATACAGCTTAAACACAGGTATGCAAGAGGACTTGCACCATTCATTAGGCTTATGAGACAAAATTAATTTTCACGTCTTAGATAGGCAACTTCATATACGCTTCAGTGTATTAGCTTGGATTGTATTAAAATTGCACACCAGGAAAGCGATAACAGGCGAAATACTCTGATATAGACAAATTATTCTTGACATTTAGGTGAAGTACGTTTAATTATTTCAATAACTGGCTGCTATTCGCATATAATCTAGGTAAAAATTGATTTAAAGTTAATCATTGAATTATTAGTAGAAATTAAAAAAAAATATTTGTACCTATATTTATTAGTATGTTATATTTTAATTTGCAATTTTTTTGAGGGTTGTGCAAACCTACAAACCTAAGAAAAAGCCGCCACTAATCAGAAATGTCACCATCTTAAAAATATTTTAGCTTGGTTGCCCCCAGCAACTTTGGTAAATTGCCAAATAGTAAAAATTTTCCGTGAAATCGATCTTGGCAGTTCATCGTGGGACACACTGTATATCTGAAAAATGGTACATGTCTTTGTGTCTGGGAAATTTGACTTACGCTGAGCAAATTTGAAAAACTTTTACTAATTTTAAACTCATGTACCATCCTGTAACGTCGCCGATATTTATTTTCTGTTAATTTCCTTCGGGGCAAAAGAGGTGGCCTGAATTATTGAATTGCTATTAGAAAAAGTGAAAATTGATTGTCGTTCGAAATCCGGCAACAATGCACGAATTTTCCCGCCATGTTCAAAGCCCTTGATATTTTCTTTCGGCTAGATTTTTAGTGGTATAAAGTTACGTACAGTTTTATCCAAAATGTGCTGTATTCCAAAATTTGCATTTGTGTTTTAATGAAAGAGGTAAAATTTAAAGGTGTACGTATGAAAATATGGTGTGAAAATGAAAATATTTTTTTTGGGAAACTATGGCTAATACTATAAATAATTTAAAAAATACAATAACAAATGAGAATTCTGAAGACCTGCCAGATATTACAGAGGATGAAATAGATAAAGCCATACAAGAAATGAAAAGAAATAAAGCAGCGGGAGATGACAAAGTCTTAATAGAACTTCTTAAGGAAGGAGGAAGAAAAGTTAAGGAATATTTAAAGATCTTATTCAACAGATGTCTTGTCGAAGGTAGGATACCCGGTGGATGGAACAACGCTAACACAATTTTGATATATAAAAAAGACGATCCGGCGACTCTGGACAATTATAGGCCTATATCCCTTCTCTCCCAGTTATACAAAACCTTCATGAAAATCATAACTAGCAGATTGACGAACAAATTCGACACATATCAACCTGTTGAACAAGCAGGATTCAGAAGGGGATATGGAACATGCGACCACCTGCATACACTAAAAATATTAATAGAAAAAACCAACGAGTATAATCTGCCTCTGTACATGGACTTTGTTGACTACGAGAAGGCTTTCGACAGCGCAGAACTATGGGCTGTTGAAGAAGCTTTGGTAAATAGCAGAATAGACTCGAGATACATTGCATAATGTCCATCTAGACGCAACGATGACAG
The DNA here is from genome assembly GCA_034092305.1 of Diaprepes abbreviatus. Taxonomy (NCBI): domain Eukaryota; kingdom Metazoa; phylum Arthropoda; class Insecta; order Coleoptera; family Curculionidae; genus Diaprepes; species Diaprepes abbreviatus. Next base: position 2,464,336 of record JASJET010000129.1, read on the forward strand.
TACAACTTGATGACGAGCTAAAGACTAACCGCATCCCAATCAAAAGAGGAGTAAGACAGGGAGATACAATTTCGCCCAAATTATTTACAATGGCCCTGGAAGACTTGTTCAAATCATTAAATTGGGAAAATAAAGGGATAATCATTAATCGTAGATTCCTAAATCATCTGAGATATGCAGATGATATACTTTTGATCGGATCCGACTGGGAAGTCAATGATAAACGACCTCCATGAAACATCGCTCCAACGAGGATTAAAGATGAATCTCAGAAAAACAAAAGTAATGTCAAACTCAGACGAACAACAAGTTATAACAGTAAATGCAACCGAAATAGAACAGGTGAATGAATATATATACTTAGATCAGGCCATAAGAGCGAGTAAGGACAACCAGACAGCTGAAATAACACGAAGAACTCGATTGGGATGGACGGCATTCGGAAAACTCTCCTATGTTTTCAAAAATCAGAAAATTCCCTTATACTTAAGAACTAAAGTATTTGATTGTTGTATATTGTCGGTTCTAACATACGGAGCGCAGACGTGGACCTTTACGAAATCAAATTTAGACAGAATCCGCAAAACTCAAAGGGCTATGGAACGACACATGTTAGGAATATCATTCAGAGATAAAAAACGAAATGAGTGGATAAGAAGAAAAATCAACGCAGTTGACGCTATAGAAAGAGCAGCATCACTAAAATGAAAATGGGCAGGCCATAACGAACGAATAAAAGACAACCGTTGGAATTCAGAAATTGGAAAATGGCGCCCATATGAAGGGAAAAGATCCAGAGGCAGGCCACAGATGAGATGGAAGGATGACATAGTCAAACAGGCCCGCTTGATGTGGCAAAGAAGACCCCAGAATAGAGAGATTTGGAAACAAATAGGAGAGGCCTATATCCAGTTTTGGAAGGATGAAAACTAGGCTAAAATGAAATGAAATGTGCGACCGCCAAAGAAAAGTTTAGATTCATGTTTTACGACCTCAAAACTGAAAAATTCGATGTTTTCACTATTTCAAATAATTACCATAATATTTTTAGAGAAACGTGTACGTATTTAACAAATTTAGTATTAAAAATAAAGATTAGAAACTGTTTTTAAAAATTTTAATACTTTATTTGCTTGATAAACACTATCATATCAATGTAAATTTCAGAAATCTGTTAAATTAAGGTTAATAGGTATAAAATTCTTGCCCTTTATAGTTTTATTAGTCTGTTTCGCATTTAATACTTTTTAACATGATCTATATTCAAAATTAAAATTAAAGTACAACTTAAAAAACCAATACTTCAGCTATCACATGTCTTGTTGACTTTTTGGCACTCTGCAAAATGTTTTTAAATAACATTAGTTAGTGTTGAAATAATATGACTTAATTAATCTCTCAATGTGTCAACTGACACAGTTTATATCGCATAAACACCTAAATGTAACTCTTAGTGGGTGGAAGTCCGTTCACCTTTCCTCGACTATTTACCCTAAGGGTAACTTTTACCTGCTGAATATTATTAAAATCTTCATAATTTGATAATGACGATTATATAGTTAGTTCACCATCAGAATACGAAATTCAAAAGAAGCAACTGGTTTCCACCAGCTGATGTTTTCCTTATAAGTTGCTAAATGGTGTCCGCTGGTTAAAAGCCAGTTTGCTATAATTGTGCGAAAATAATTTATTGGATACCTAACCGAGTGGGACAAGAAGACAGTGTGTGCTTCTGGCTTGAAAAATAACTGCCTACCGAGAATTTAGGATAATACCGCAAAATTAATTTATATGTGAATAAGAATTAAACTTTTGTCACCTTAGCAGTGCTAACAAAGATAGTTTATAACAAATTTGTTATAGAAATATCGGACAAAGACAGTTGTTCAATTGGCAGTCTTGTGATAATTTTATACAGTATAAAAGCGGTGTGATGTAATTCAGTTCTCTAATACAGTCTGTAGGACTTAGCTAACTAATAATCCTACTAGAATATCACTCGTTTCTGTCTCGTTGTCAGCTTAGACTTTTTTTGAATTCTAATCCAGATTTAATAACACATTGTAATACTTTATCTGCCCCATTAATGTCCGACCATGAATTTATATTTTGTGAGTTTTTATTGCCAAATAATAAAAATAAATTATCTTTAACGAATATAAATATATCACAATTTATTGCTGATTTAAAGGGCTAAAATACTTTTCAATGCCTAATTTGAGCGGCGACTAAAAAAAAAATTTTAATTGCTATTTTCTTAGGGAGGGGCTCGGAATAAATCCGGATTAGACCGACATGGTACTCTTTACAAAAAACAGGAAAATGGGGAGACTTCCCACAATTACATTGGTGGGAAGGACTCTTCAACTTAAGGGAACAGTTAAATACCTGGGAGTAATTCTGGATTCACTACTGAGCTGCAATGATCATATTGAGGTTCGAACCAAGACAGCCATATGTGGTTGTAAACGAGCCTTTGAGTGTGTGAGACTGACACCTAAAGTGCTATTTTGGATATACACTATGGTGATCCACCCCATGATAACATACGCCGCTATTCTATGGTGGCGTAGTACAACAAAGCGCAAACACATTCTTCAACTTGACAAATTCAGAGAATGGCTTGTGTGGGAATATTGACTGCGATGAGGACTGCTCCCACAAGGGCTCTGGAAGTCCTGGTGAACCTGCCTCCTAAAGACTGTTTATCGTCTCAGTTGCCTAGGACATCTTGGAATTGGAACGGGTGGCTACTTAGGTGTCTGGGAAAGCGCGGTAAAGAGGTGTCCATCACTCCCCATGCGGACAGATTATATGACGCCACTTTTAATCCCCAACGTCTCCCTGGAGATATTTCTGCCAAGTAGAGAGGATTGGAAGGGAGAACAAAATCTTCCGAAAAAGGGATCCTGGTGGTATACTGATGGATCTCGACAAGATGAAAGAGCTGAAGCCGGAGTATTCGGCAGGAGCACATGAGTCAGAGAATACTACCCTCTTGGACAATGTGTGACAATTTTCACAGCGGAAATTTATGCTTTTCTGTAGTGTGCCCATCTCTGTGAGAGGGACATAGGGATATAATTATTTTCTCTGATTGTGTCAATAATGGGAACAGGACCTGGCTCATATGTTTTTGAATTCATGCAACTACAAAAACCTCTTTGGAAAAAGCAACTAAGATCTCTGTATTGGAGTTCACCTGGAGTATCAGTAAAATTTTGAGGCAATTGCATAATGCCCTGAAGAAGCACTAGGTTTTCAGTTTTTCCAAGATTTTGAATGTCACCGTCAGTCATTAAGTACAGACGGACATTGTTCAACTCTTTCAGGATGTGAAAAAAGATTTCTGCATCAGAAATATCCGAACCAGGGGTTCCGTTTTCATATGAGGTGCATTTGAAATAACAACCAACGCCATCGGCAGCCCCTTTCCCGTGGCCGGCTTTAAAAAAATTAGATATGGTGCCAACGAAATTTAGTGTTTATATATATTTTGGAACATATGTAATGAAAATTTAGTTTCTGCCGGTACTAAGTAGCAAGACCATCGGAGAATAAATGAATTGTTGTTATATGAGGATAGTCAGCTTTTATGGCGCTAATAATTGGATGAAGGTGTGCCCAAATAGAGACAGGGTTGTCGGAATTATTTCTAGAGATGGTACAAAATGAAGTTACTGTTGGTTTGTCTTCTCCTTCGGGTTTTGTGAATATAACTCCAATATATAGTGTTACTTGCCTCCGTGACCCGATAACTCTTAAGATGTTATAAATGTGTTTCTTTAATTCCACCAGGATCTGATTAAACTTTTCTATCAATTCTGCAACAGTTCCTTCAACTATTTCTTATACGTTTCGTATGATCAATACTTTTTTGCCTAACTTTTCGATTATTTCTGATTTCCTAATCCACTGGGGCCATTTAAGTGATTCAAGATCATTCCATGTATGGTACAGTAATTATTTTGTCCTGCAGTCTTGACAATTACCGGCCATGCAAGCTGGTCTATCTGTTGAACATATTGTGCCTGCGATAAAGTTCATATTTGGGTGAGTAATGATCTTGTTTTTGTGGAGAGCATTTAACATATACTGTGTATTAGTCAGTGCCCCAACTGTAGGCGGCTTTATATAAAATGGCGGTATTTTATGAAATATGGATAAGAACATCTTTCATCAGGAATCTCTTTTTTAAATGAAAGGTAAAGGTTTTTTTCATTGTGTCCAGTAAATATTGTTTTTGCATTTTTGTTTTTTTTTTATACATTACAATGTCTCGTTTTCCAGCTCTAGGAAAAGATTCTCTCAATTAGAATGTTTTTCTTGGGGACAGTTCGATTTTGTTTAATCTGATCAATGCCGAAAGTCTCACGCACAATAGCAAACTTCATTTTTGACTTTGATATAGCTTCTTTTTGAAAATTTGTTTCAAGTCTATCTTTTCTTTTACTGTCTTCAATTTATTGCAATAATCTTTGATGGCATTGGATAACGTAGAATCTTATTTGCTTGACTGTTCAGCTCTCTGGTATCTCTTTTTGTATTTATTACAGTTCTTTTTGAGTTTTTCCAATTTTTCCTGCAATGTAATATTTTTCCTATATATTGCAGATCTGTCTGTTCTTACTTGTCTTCGGCCTCTAAATATAGGTGAAAGTGGAGTTCCTGAACTTGGTGTGGAAGTTGATATGTTAACCATAATTTGCTATGCAGGTTTTTGATCCAGTTGGCGGGAGTGGAAAGTTGGTTTTCTCAGAAATCTTCTACCTGCTCTCTGTTGAGATATCTATTATCTGCCATGTTAGGTGTAGAGTTTAGCTTACGGTAGAAAGTCTTTTCTGGTCGTTGGAACAACGCATTGTCTCGATTTCGGTTAGTGCTGGTCTTGTATCTCTTTAGCCGTCCTGCAGTAGCAGAGAACTTCTGTTTCAGCGTGTCGAGGGCATTGCTGAGCCGTACTATTCGTTGGATCATGTTGCGAATGGTACCAGGCTCGATTCTTTATTTCTTCAACTGGTCTTTGAAGTTTATTTGTTCTCATGCCCCTAATATACTCCGTCAGCTGTCTTAAATCTTTTCGAAGATTAACGATTTTGTTATTTAGATGTCTCTCTCATGGTGATGTGTTGGGTTCCGTTCTTGCTGGTCGGAGCTCTGTTATAATTTTAATTTCTAAAGCGCTAGCTATTGCAGTCGCAGCAAAATAGGTTGTCATATCTAAGGACTCCAGAGTATAGGCTGGTATAAGCTGGTAAAATCCGATTGTTCATGATGTCCAACATGATACCCAGTTTTTTAGATGAATTAATTTTTGACAGTGCCGGTCTGCATAACAGATTGGTTCCATTATACTTCAATACCGCATCACTCATTTCTGTTGATAGTTTCTCATAAAAGGGTTCAGCGTTGTCCTGTTGGGTATCGTCATTTAGCTGTTCTTGTTATTCTTGGGCCTCAGATTCCGGCTCTGGCTTAGGTTCAGTAATCGGATCGTTGTTATTGTCAGTGTCCCTGATCTCACATTCAGCTTCCTCGTTACAGGAATTAGGCTGTAGAATAACTCTATATTGGTCAGAAATTCTCTGTTGTGACACTTGTAGGTGTGGATATTCCCTGCAGAATTCGATGTGAAGTTGTTGCCTGTAGCCGATTATCTCTCGTCCCAACTCAGTTACTCTGTAAAAAATGCGCATTATTGACCTATTCATGGGCACAGTCCACTTCATGCGTTGTCTTGGTCGTCCTGCTTGAGTGAGCGCTGGTTGAGGTTCCCGCACAGCATTTTCGACGGGTGGAGATCTAGGTGTTGTTTACCCCGCGTGCTGATGCATTTGTTGTTAGTTTTCAGCGATGTTCTCTCTCATGCTGTTGTTTGATTATTCTTCAACCTCGGGGTCTGGCTGTGGCGCAGGTTCTGCGATTTGGACATTGTTATCGTCAGTGCTTCTTACCTCTCGTTCGGTTTCCGCTTTGATAATGTTAAGGAGCACTTCTGAGATTAGTTTATTTAGGAGAATAGGCCACATAATTATTATTATTATATAGAAGCTAGGGATGATTTTGCTTCTTTTGCCATGCAATTATAAATATTGAGTATTAGTGGGATTGCCAACTAATTGTTGTCAGCTGCTGTCAGCTAAAATAACTATCTTGGAATGGCTGCCACAACAAATTGATGTAAAACAGTGAGTTTAAGTATTGTTGATTTACTAACATTAAAGTGGATAAAAGAACTCGATAAAAATATTAGGTATAAATAAAATTTTAAAACATCTATTTAAAAGATCTTGCAATCATACATCCTTTCTTGAGGGAGATCAGGAAGTAGTCATTGATTTGAAAACTAATGAACGTGTTTGGATTATTAATGTGACAGATGTAGTTATGAAAAACATACATTAATTATTATTTTATCTATCTCTCTTTTTTATGCTTCATTCAGATCTACTTTATACAATGTTAAGAAAAAGAAACCGCATAACAAGCTGCTCTCGACTAAAGTGAGTGACTTGGAGTGGCTGCCACAACAAATTGATGCAAAACAGTGGAATTTATCAGAGAGATCTGAATAAATCATTTGAGTAATGGCGGTTTTATGCACACATGCGGGGCAATTATTCCTAATTATATTTTATATGCAACTTTTACCATATTAATAATGGAAGTAAAAAAGTTAACATATAACATCGAAAATGCATTTTAATTAAATTATATAAATATGCAAGTAAAGTGGCTTGCTTGAGGCAAATATTGTTTTTGTTTAGATAAAATCTTATTCTGGCCTAACATAAATTTTAAAGTGATTATGATTTTCGTATTGCTTAAGTAATAAAAATTGTATTTGGGTGTTGTTGGGGATCAGTGGTCATAAATTATTATCTCTTTCAAAGGTTACTTCAGGAATTGTATAAATCGAGTCATCTTTTATTTTTAGCAACTGGATGGTCATCAAGATTTAAAATTTTCTACTGATATATCGGCACTTGATTCTATTTCCTATCTACAAGATGGAAATGACAACCCTCTTCAAAAATATTATTGAACAATACAACAACATAACGATCCCTATTTTCAAAAAAATAACATTCTTCAATTCAATTCAATTCTCAGCAAACTTTTACTCGAAGAGATCTGCAAATCTGTTAGGCTGGGGGAAGAACAATGCATTGGTGCACATTTTTTACTGTAAAACAAATAATGGGATAATCCATAGAATTTAACAAACCAGCTTATTTTTGTTTTGTGAGTATGACTGAAACATTTGACCGAGTTCGACTCTTAGATATTATGAAAATAATGAGAGAAGAAGGAGTAAATCAACAGTTAATTTGATTAATCTCAGATGTTAATAAACAATGCAGGATCAATATAAGAGTAGGGTAGATATTAACTGAAATAAACAGAGGAATAAGAAAAAGGAACTCACTAAGTCTTTTTATCCTTAACCTAGTTATAGATAAGATCGTAGAAAAATTGTCGGGATTTAGAACAGGAGGAATCTATTTCACGTAATGTGTTAGGCTTATGATGCAGTACCTATTGCGGATTCGGAGAATAATTTACAAAGACTTCTTTACATTTTCAACCAGGAGATCAGTCCACTAAATATGAAGATCAACATCAACACGACTTGCAGCTAAAGAGCCCACAATATTTAGCGGTGGTAATCTACAGCGAGGAGTGCAAGACCAGGCAAGGAGATATCATATGAAAGAACAAATATTTAAATACTGAGTGTTAAACAAAAATTTATAAAATTTCGGTTAGACCTGCACTAACGTATGCTTTTGAAATAAGAGCCAGTATCATAGAAATCAAAGGGAGAACACTATAAGATAGAGTTAGGAATGAAGATCTTAAAGTACAGAGTGAGATACAAGATCTAGCTAAATAGATCGGACAATAAGAGAAATTTTGGAATAAACGTGTGAAAACTATATAAAAAGATATGCTTGGCTATTTGCATGGTTACTAAAGAATAGTTGTTTCAGATGTCGGAGAACACGGGGAAATTAAAACCACGAGATAATGAGAACGACTTTAATAAAGAACGAAAGCTTTTTACGGGTTTGGTCAAGTTGAAAATCATGGTTCTTGGGTTTAGACCGTGTCAAATTGGAATTATTATCCGACGTTATGCCTACGATTGCACGAAGCATCTTCAGGAATCTTTACTCCGCCGGATTAGAACACTGAATGACACTCGAGGAGCAACAGCCCGGCATTTATACCCGACTGGTGCTCAGCGAACCGTGATCCAGCGTTACAATCGATATCCACATGTAATGGAGACTGTAACCTGTATCTCTATTAATATAATTTGGATATTTACAAATTTCGATTGATTCTTTAATTTTACGTTTAAAGAAACCAGAGACTGATGCTAGCACCTTAGTTTCTTTTACATTAAAAGTGTGACCTGAGCAATGCTGGTGTTCGGCTACTGCAGATTGTACAATTTATTCCTTTTTTATACATCCTTCATATTCCTTAAGCCTAGTGGATTTAGATCGTCCTGTTTCACCTACATATACTTTAATACCAAAGCAAGGTATCTTTTAAACGCCTTCTGTTAGAAATGGTATTGCGTCTTTTGGTGACTTCAAACATGTAAGATAGTTGGACAATCGATTTAATAATGACGAATCTATTATAAATGTTCTTTCTGCTTCTTCTGAACTAAATTTTGTCCGAACACTTATATTTCTAGAACCACCAACCTTCCGAGAAGTCCGAAAACGAGCACATAAACGACATTCGCAAATAATCACTGCCACTCAGAATAAAACTATACTAGAATAAAAGAAGAATAAGCATCTTATGAAAGAAAAGGAAGAGATAAAAATGTAGAGAGAAAAAGAAAAAAATATTAAGAAAACAAGTAAGAAGATGAATCTGTTAATGATCGTAGTATCTACAACGATGACGGTAATGACTAAGTCGGTGAGGGATCCAACGTGTGTATAATTTGTTGTGAATTTGGAAAAACTAATGAACAGTGGTGATTGGGCACATGTTCAATCCACAGGAAGTGATTCTACCAAAGGTTATATTTGCGATTTTTGTAGTCAACAATAATTGTTTATCTAAGGAAAAATTATCTGTAATTTTGCACTTTCTTAAAGATAAATTTAATTACATTTTGTAAGTAGATCGCCTTCAGTTTTTAATATGTATGGAAAAAGTTATATTTTAGGTTTTGTTAGTTATTCTTGTGCTTTGGTTATCATTGCCCTGGTGAATCTAGTTACCTCATACTCTGGCTCTTTTACCTCGTACCTTGGGCAGTGGGAGCCAATGCTACTTTTTTTTTTTTTTAAATGAGGATAATTTCTATTATTGTTTTTTGTTTTAAATTTTAATGTCGATTAGTTAAATTTTATTAGTCATAGTTTTCAAAAAAGTATGTGAGTGTAATAAAAGTCACTGGAGTTTTTCCTTGTGTAGCGCCAAAACCCCCGCGGTCCCTACTTTTTTAAAGATAGCTGGCATTCCTGCATAAAAGTTAGCTTTTATCATTAAAGTTATCCTCTTGATATCTTTTGCTGTTAGGTGTACTAAATAGTTTCCACTTTTTCAGTTTTCTGAAATAAAGAATAAATGATGTCTCAGCGCCGAATTCAAACTTTAAACTCAAATATCTTGGATGCAGCAGTGATAGGGAGGGTGGGGGTAGAGTTTGATAGCTGATTGTTGAGGATTTTTTAGCTACCATTTCGCAGTTGTCTAGCGCGCACCGCGCTTACGCTGTGGGAGCGTATTTCTGTAGAGGCTTTAGGGTTAGTGAAGCAAGACTCTAGTTTTGTAATCATTTTAAAATCCGGCGTTTCAATGATGTACCAAGCCTTCATTTCATCAAGTTGTGGGCAGTAAAGTTCAGAGCAACAGGATGTACTCAAGACCATTCAAGTTAACTTCGAAATGAACCTGTGCGATCAATTGAAAACATTAACCGCGTCGCCGTTGCAGTCGAGGGGCACTCACGAAAATCAGGTAGAATATGCAGCTTTTATGAATAGCCATCGTTCAAGTAGTCAACGAATTTTGGCCTTAGACTTGAAATTATACACTTATAAAATACAAATTGTCTAAAAAAATCAAACGTGCAGACTACAATAAGCGGAAAACTTACGGTCAGAAAATCGTTTCAGAGGAAAATGGGATGGACAGTGGTTATTTTAGGTTATGTCCATCGCCAAAATTACCATTACTGTTCATCCTGAAATCCAAAGCAAAAGGATAAGAAAGCATAACATAGTCATAAAGTTACTGTATGGTGCGCAGTATCATTTAAGAAATTCATAGGGCCATTTTTTTTCGACAATGACAACGGTGCAATAATTACAGTGAAGAGCAAGCGGTGTACCGAAATAATTAACAATTTTTTTAGACCGCAGCTGCGAGCAGGGACGTTAACGAGTCAAAAGTACGGTTTCAGCAAGATGGGGCTACTGCCCACACAGCTAGGATCTCCGTAGACACAATCGGGGTGCTATTTCCAGGAAAAGTTATCTTGGAGATATGATCTGGCCACCCAGATCACCCGACTTAACCCCAGCTGACTTTTTCTTGTGGGGTTACCTCAAAACCAGACTTTTTGATACCCCTCTTATGAATTCGGAGCAGGTGAAGGCTAAAATTATGGAAGTAGTGAGAACCATCTCAATTGACGTTCTGCGATGTGTCATTGCCAATTCGCGATTTGAGGAGTGCGTTCGCCGTGATGGAAGAGATCTTGATGGTGTAATATTCCGTACACAAAATCCGCACAAAAGTACTTCAATTTACTACAATTAAAATATTCATAAGCTTCATAACAGAAAAATTTAACAAGAAATGGAATTTTTCAAACTGTAGAAGACCTCTCGATTGGAAACATATTAGTTTTATTCAATCATAAATAACTATAACCACAAAAGCATCTACATTATTGTTTTAATGGCAAAAAATTAGTGTTTTTCGCAATTTCTAATGGTGGTGTTTTAAAAATAAATCTATCACAGGTAATACTGTTTATAGGGCAAAGTTAATGATTTTATACAAAACAATTATTAAAATATTTTTTAGTTCCAGTTTATTAATATCCAAAAATGAAAGGAACTTTGTCATTAGCGAACAATATCTCCTTAAAATTTACATGTAACAACAAACTTTCGTTTAAAACAAATACAACAATAAAAGATGAAAATTTCAAACAAGGCTTCCCGTCGAGTTGGATTTATTGTTTAAATTAAAATCTTACAGCTTCTCAAACAGAAGCCAAATCACCATAATGCCAACATTAAACCATAGTGGATTTCTTAGTTTTGACGGGACGTGCATACCTGTTCCTAAAATTGTGCCAATTAATCTTGGCACCGCTTCATTTTCGAGCCAGTTATTTCTTAATTCATGCAAAAAATGAACAACCGCTGAGTTCATCATCATAAACAGTGACGGAGAAAAGAAGATTAGACCATGAATATATATATATATATATATATATATATATATATATATATATATATATATATATATATATATGTATATATATATATATATATATATATATATATATATATATATATATATATATGTATATATATATATATATATATATATATATATATATATATATATTGTCCATCTCATGGTCACATTATAACAAGAGTGCCCTCCTCAGCCAGTTTCTTATATTGTGGAGCCAAGAGTGTTGTTTTCGACCTGGTCATCGTCTGCCTTAAATTTTTCCCTGTAGTATTAGCCTTGGTATGGAATAGCGAGGTCCTCTTAGTATATGCCCCACTTTTCGTTGTTTTACACTGTCCATTATTTGTCTTTCTACGCCAGCTCCTCGTAGAATTTCATCAATCGTTATGTGAACAGTCCAGGCGATACGCAGTAGTCGGCGGAGTGTCCACAATTCAAAAGCTTCGATCCGATTCAGTGTCCCAGCCTTAAGTGACCAAGTTTCAGCACCATATAGTAGAATAGGCCATACATCACATTGAACCACACGTATTCGGGTATGTAGTGGTATATTTCTGTGAAGGAGAATATTCTTAAGTGTAAAGAAAGTTGCTTTTGCCCGGCCAATTCTTCCCTCCACTTCTTCGTCACATTCTCACTTTTCATTCAGAGTAGCGCCAAGATACGTGAACCGTGCGACATGTTTAATATTCTCCCCGTTGATGTTAAAAGGAGTGATGTACTGATGCCTACTAATCACCATCATTTTTGTTTCGGCAGTATTATTATGCAGCTCGAACTGTTCACCGCACTCGTTGAGTTTTTTAAATATTAATTGGAGATCTTCAAAGTTGTTAGCTAAGACTGCAGTATCATCTGCATAGCGAATATTGTTTATTTGGATGCCATTGACTTTGATACCTCGCGTTTCATTTTCTAATGCTAACTGAAATATTTTCTCAACGTCAATATTAAACAGAACAGGCGACAGTACACGTCCCTGTCGGACTCCTTTCAATATATTAAAGGTCTCTGTTGACGGATCTCAGCTTACTGTTGCCAATAAAGTTCTCGTATAATTCTAATATCTTTATCATCGATACCGATCTCCTGTAATCTTTCCAACAGCGGCTCGTGCTTTACGTGGTCAAAAGCTTTCTGATAGTCAATAAAGCAGATGAAAACATCTTGTCTTTGGTCATAACACTTTTGCAAAAGTAATTTCATTGAGAAGAGAACTTCTCTAGTGCCAAGTCTCTTGATAAAGCTAAACTGTGTGTCGCCACTCATATCCTCATACTTTCTGTATATTCTTAAATGGACCACTCGAAGGAACGTTTTTAGAGCGTGGCTCATCAAGCTTATGAGTAGTCTTCGCAGTTCTTGGGGTTTGTTTTCCTTGGATAGCAATGAACGTAGACTTTAACCAATCCACTGGGATTTGTCCAGAGTCATATATCACGTTAAAGAGATATGTAAGTTGTTTAATATCGACTTGATTTAAAACTTCTGCATATATATCGTCGTGACCTGCACTTTTACCGTTCTTCATACAGTTCATTGCGTACCTGACTTCAGATTCATCGGGGCATCTCTTCGTTGATCTCTGAACAAAGTCTCCGCTTTGTTCTTCTAAGTTTCCTTTAATTCGTCGGTATCCAATATCGGTCTTTCTTGTCTATTTCTTATTGACGGCAATGCTGTTGTTCTATTTGTTTTAGTTATTTCCTTGATTTTTCTATGGAAATTAAAGGAGTCGTGCAGCTGATGAAGTGTTTCAGCCTCGTCACATTGTTCCTGAGTCCATTTCTCCTCAGCTTCCCTTATCTTTCTTTTGACAGTGTTCCTTATATTTATTGTGCTGGTTTTTAACAATCCGACATTCAATCATCAAGTTCAATATTTTGTCGGTCATCCATGGTTTGATTTTTTCTTGTTTCGGTCGACCAAAAACAGTTTCAGGGGCTGATTGGATGTTTGTTTTTAGCGTAATCCAGATCTTATCAGCTGCAACTTCTTGACGTGAAATTCTTCACTAAGAAACATGGCCAAGGTAAATTGAGATTGTACTTTTGAAAAAGGTCACTACGTTGGGCGAAACGTCAAGCACAGAATAGTAGTATTAATTTTTGAAACCTAATCCAAAGAAGTTACCATACATTTATATGCAAAGATGGTTTAAGAAAAATTTTAGCAAATTAAATGTATATATATATATATATATATATATATATATATATATATGTATATATATATATATATATATATATATATATATATATATACCAATGTTAAGAAATTAAAATGGTAACGAACAACTTTAAAGGATCGAATAAAATCTTATTTGGATTCTTATTGTAAAATGGAATCTTGAAAGGTGCAGTTTTCTGTGGATGTGACATATGATCGTCAGGTAAATATATAGAACCGAAGTTTCTTACACTGAAAATGGATTTCTGCAAGGAATGAGGCAATCGAAGGTACTTCTTGGGAATTACGACCAGAAGAAATCCAAGAAATGCATGAGCCTAAGCAAAAACTAACTTAGAGCTTTGACAGGAATCCTGACAGGACATTGTCACCTGAAGGGATACCTTAAGAAACTCAGATTGGCAGGAAGGGAAGAAGGCAGATTTTGTGAGGAAGACGAAACCTCTATTCACATCTTTTCAGAGTGTAGCGCTTTAGAAAACTTTAGAATGTGGTTCTTGGGAACACGACAAATAGAAGAAGGGGAGCTACCCACTTCAGCATTCTAAGGTTCTTTGAGAAAATAGGAATGGAGGACCTGATTTAGTCGGCAAGGCAAGGTACCCCTATCGACTTAGCCCCAATCACAAACACAAATTAAATAGTTTGTTATATATGTAATTCTCCTTTCAGGCAGAGAATATGGAAATTATATATACAAACAGTTTATATCCTGCAAATATCGCTCTGGTCCTCTCTGCCTGAAGTGAGAATTACATATATAACAAACTATTTAAATACAGCAGAAAAATTTCCTTATTTCTTACTGAAAGTTTGATTTTTTAAAAATTTCCTGTTACTCCAATGATTCTTGGTGCCGATCGATTGGTGATATTTTTCAGTCTGACATCGAAGTCGGTAGATGGTAGGTGCAATATCCTGCTGATATATCTTGAAATTTATGGTTCATATATCAGTTATTTCCTGCTAATGTTGCTCTCGGTTCGATACAGCTCCACTGACGAGATCATGAGGTGATCGAAACGCGTATGGAGAGAGGAGCAAAGCGATATTTGCAGGAAATAAACGGCTTGTATATATAATTTTCATTTTCTCTGCCTGAAAGGAGAATTATATATATATATATATATATATATATATATATATATATATATATATATATATATTACATATATAACAAATTATTTAAATACGGCAGAAAGATTTCTTTATTTCTTACTGAAATTTTGATTTTTTAAAAATTTCACTATAATATGTTATTAGTAAGTAGCAATGCTAACAATATTATAATTTGTGTTCAACATTCTAAATAAAAATTATGGATGTTTTCCAATGCTGCAAAAAATGTCTTTAGTATTTTACATTTAGCAAAATGGTAATAATTAGTTTAGAAACTTGTATCACCTGTATATATGTGACAGTGACAAGGTCGCTTCTTAATTGTATTACTGATAAGAAACATATGTTATTGTCAATTTAATTGTTGATGTATGCGCATCTTTATGTAATAATTAAGTGCTGACTAGTCGATGAGACAATTTTCAATATTAACCCGTCAATCAAAAAATTGTATTTAAAAAATAATGTAACCAAAGTATGCGTAATGTACGGCCCCCAAAAACTCCATAATGCCAATTTTGGAAAAATTTGGAAAGTTTAAAATTTTTAGCCTGGCATATTGAATTAAATTTTTAATTTGACTTTCCGATAACTCCCCCATGCCAATTTTGAAAATGAAACATGGCATGTTCACCATATTGGATTCGCTATATTTAAACTAAAAAAAGAGTAGTAAGTTGAAGATCAGTTAAACCAGTGAGAACTGATGATGTCAAATGAGATTTGGGTGAAACTTGTTCTGGTTTCCACAAGAAACATGAAATTATAAATTATTTCACAATTCATGTAATTGGAAAAGTTGCCTTTTCGATCTGATTTTGGATAGTTGTTTTCTATGGATTTTGCCCTTAGTTCGTCAAAGCTGCATTGATAACACCATACTTCAGATGTTTTGCCGAAATCTCATTTGGCACATTCTGTGTCTGCTGGTTGTAGATCAACTGGGGAAATTTAATGCGTAGTATGTTTCTCGAGCGCTGTTTGTTACTCTAGGTTCAGCTTCCGTGCAGATACAATGGTACGAAGAATTTTCCAGGTAGGAAAAGGATTAAGCGCATCGTATCCTTTATTCAGCGTACCATGTTTTCAATTTAAATAGACTGGTCAATTAATCTTGCTATGTAGTATTCTATGTTAGCAATTTGTTGGCAGTGATCAAAATAAATTTTATGTCCTTTCTCTTAGTCTGCCTTTATTTTCTAGTTTGATTTTGTTCTTTGAGTTTCTTAGAGATGAGCCTGTTATTTTGTGTGGTTTGTAGGCTCTACATATGTTATGTTTCCTAGGTAATCTACCAATTCTATCTGCTGTGCCATATAGAAGTATGGTGATTTATTTATCATAGGAAGAGGGTTTTATTTCTTGAGTGTGTTTTGTTTAAATCTTATTGCTTTATTTATAGTTGGTGGTTTGTACCATTTTGTTTGAGAGTTTTTTATGTGCACTAGTTCTTTTTCTGTTTCTTGGCTATCGGTTAGATGAAGGAATCTTGACATTAGGGTGATGGTTATGCCCTGTATTTGTGAGAGGTGATGGTTAGAATCAGCATTGAAGTGTCTGTCCGTGTGAGTGTAAGTCTAGGAACTATAGCCGATTATTTTCTTCAATTTCTAGAGTAGACCGTATTTTCGGGAAGATAGCATTAAGAAAATCATAAAAGCAGTTGAGTGTTTTTTGCCATAGGGCCATGTCACAAATATATCATCTACGTAGCGACACCAGAGTCAGGCAGATTGTGATTAGCCATGGCAATGCCATCTATCTGTCTGTCAAATAAAAAATATGAGTTTTCATTGCAATGTCTGGTGAGGTCCAGAACTTGGGTTGGCAAATCCTTTTTTTGGGCGACTTACGACTGCGTATAAAGCACGCTATACATTAAATTTCTTAAGTTTATCTAGAACCAGCAAGCACAGAAAATTTCAAATAAGATTTTAGGGAAACGTCTACAAATTTCTAAAAAAACCAAACAAACGAACGGATTTCCAAATTAATATTTGTTATATATATATATATATATATATATATATATATATATATATATTCGTATTTAGCCATGCCCCTAGTGTTAAGGACATATAACTAAGCGATCTAATTTTCAACCACCGTCAAAGTGATAGGATGTTTCGTCCCGATATCGGTGGTGGACTCATCGGTGGGATCCACTGATATTGATCCCAGACGTCCTTATTGCACTTTTCACAAGCTTGGATTCCTATTTAAGTCAAGTTTTGCTGGAAAGTGGTGGTAAGATGTTAGTTCCACAACATGCCCTACCTAAAGCATCTGTTTCCGACTTTGACTGTCATAGAAAGTCCAAGCCGTAAAAAAGCACAGGCCTGATCAGAAAAATGTGGAACGGTCATCTTAGGTGGTCTTTCCAAGTTCGGGTCAGGTTTAATCAAAGCCAACGGCGGTTTAGACCCTTATCTGCCGCCGTCCCTGCTCGGGCGCCATGTCGCGTTTAGCAATTCCCCTGGTGTTAAGGACATATAACTAAGCGATCTAATTTTCGACCACTGTCAAAGTGATAGGATGTTTCGTCCCGTGGACTCATCAGTGGGATCCACCGATATCTTTCCCAGACATTCTTACTGCACTTTCCATAAGCTTTTTCAAGTTTTGCTGGAAAGTGGTGGTAAGGTGGTTAGTTTCACAACAATATATATATATATATATATATATATATATATATATATATATATATATATATATATATATATATATATATATATATTTAAGTAATAATGCAGGTTTGTAAGGAATTCCCTCAGGATTTTCAGATATTTGCGGTCAAACGACCAAAAAATGTTTTTCTGAATATATTTGAGGTTATGTACACGAAATAAATATTGTTCAGCTAATTTCTGCTGATTCCATTGTCTACAACTTTTTCTTTCGTAGTGAGTGCTTAGTTGAAGTTAAATTAATTTTAATGTTTGTAAAGGTTGCTAAATTACTATGGGAGATTTTAAAGCGAAGACTCTTTGAGATTGAACTCTAAATCCAAAGTCATTATAATGCTAAGCTTCTAATCATGTAAAATCAAGTTTCCGGTAACAGAAAAATCGTAATGGTAATCGAAAACTGATTTTGAAGAGAAAAAGTAGAACTAGAAAATACAACTAACAGAAATGAGTAAAATTTGTTTAATTTCCTATACATAACCTAAAATATCTCAAAATCTTGATGTCATGGGTAAATTTTGACGCTGGATTTGTATTCCACGTAAAAATTGAACACGAAATTATTTTAAATTATCTAACATCTTTCACAAACCTCCAATTTGCAGACCTGTGCAATTAATTGTGATCCATATTTGTAAACAAGTTGGTGCACAACACTGAGTAGCATATATTTAAATTTAGGTGCTGTATATTATTTTATACTTTCTACTGCGGTACGACACTGAAATATTGTTCCTTTATCAATTTATGTAGATTAAGCTGCTTGTATTTGAAGTAGCTGATAAAGACCAAAAGGTACCGAAAAGATAAGGAACCAATTCGATGTCAGTATCGGGACTTTCAAAAGACATACTCATCAGAGTCCATCTTTTGATTATTTTGTTGGGTTCTCGATTTTTTTTGTTCCAATCATAAACAAGAATGTAATAAGGCAGAGAAAAAAATGTTAAACCAAAGTGGTCATTAATAATTTGCCTGTTTTCTAGAGTTAATTTTGTATCAGTTACAGTCTTCTATACTCTTGTTGCAAATAATTTGAATGAATCAATTAAAAATAGTGAAAAGGTATAGAAGGTTTTGGTAACGTAGATTCTTGTTAATCTAAAGTCACTTTTTAAGTAATGCCTTTAAAATATAACTAGTTAAATTTTTCTGGGCTACAGAACTTTTCACAAATTCTTTATATACACAAAAAATATTATGTTTTTAAAAACATGAAGTAACAAAAAATAAATTTTAAGAAAATTTGGGAAAAATGTAAAAGTCAAAGTTATAGTACATTAGGCCATCCATTATACAGGGTATTCGAAAAATACGTGTACAAACTTGGATGATAGATCCTTGATGACAAAATAGCTTGATTTAAGCCAACTTAATTATATCCGATACTCCTTTGTTTAGGTGGTAGAAGAATTCAAAGTTTTAAGAAAATATTGATTTGATAACTTTAGATTCTGATTTAGCATGTCGAAAATCTTAGGTGCGTATAAATATGGCGAGTCGAGCGCGTGTCGAGTATGTCTCGAACTTCCAACGAGACTCCTTTGAAATTTGGCCGATTTCTATTGTTATCGAGGGCCATCGTCGGCAAATTTGAAAAGAGGTAATAAATGCAGTTGGGTCACAAGAAGTCAATTTTTTATACCTCTATTGTTTTCGAATAGCTCGACCGATACTCGCAGCGATCCATTTTCTGTCGGTTTTTTGGTGCGAACTCAAGGATTTTTTTTTATCTAGTAGGACGGGTTTATGACACGCTTTTTCGAAAAAATTTACTTTGCAGTGAGACTGGAGACACGAGATTTTCTTATTTTTTTGTTAATAAAATGAAATTTATTTAGCACTTAGCATTAATTGATTAAAAGTTGTTCATAAGTGAATATGGAGTGATCGGAAGAAAATAGAGGAACCTGAAAATAATTCCAAAATTTGTGAGTTATAGTCAAAAATTTTAGAGAAGAAAAGAAGTAAATGTGTAAAATGAAATTGCGTCAGAAAATTTTCAGAGATCAGCGAGAAGAAAATTTCGAGTGCGTCTACCATATGGAAATGGGCTGCTGATAATATATTTTTCTTTTGGAAATGACTGCTTCTATTTTGTTTAACATATATTCAAAATGTAACGAAGGGATTTTGGTGAAATTTCTGTATTATCCGCTAATATGTTGGAACTATAAATTTTCTAGAAGTTCCAATCCTAACCATTTTTGTATACAAGGTAGTGTGCTATTGTAGACCAAGTTTTCGTTTTTTTATTTAATATACTTTTTACGGTAAAATCCCACTGCATAAAAGTAACAAAGCTGTCGTTTGTTCTTCATTGTCAGACAAAGTATGATAATTGTATGCACACCTGTGAAGAGGCATAAACCAAAGTCATAGAAATTCTCAGAACAGATTTCATAAATAATTCGGCTTTTCGAATTCGGATAAAGCAAGGGATTGATATTGTATGTGTCTTAAGTATGTATTTGAGGAGAGAGTTGTGTACTTAAAAGATAATTAGATTTAAAAGTATACATCTCAGTTGGGCAATTAACAGTAATGACATTTTTAAGTATACTTCAGATGTGTATAAATGTAAGGCCTTTTCTACTTTAACTCCAAAACTTAGCGAATCTACAACTTATAGGCGAATTAAGGAAAGGAAAAGTGGAACTGTGTGCTAGCCTGAACTGTACCCTAGAAGAACAAAATTATACGAATGCTTCAAAAACAAACAAGAAGACACGTTCACGAATTAGAAAGTTTTTAGTTAGAAAATAAAAAGTAAGTCTCGATAAAGTTTTGAAAGCTATGAAACAAGACTAGAATGCGAAAAACCAATCTGTAGAAAGTGCTGACAAAAATGAATTTCTCGTAGGGAAAGTGAAAATAGAGGTGATACAGAGGAAATACTTTTAGAGAAAACGGTATTTGCGGGAAATTAGAAAATACCACAGGGAAGGCAAAAACATTTGTTATCTGGATGTAATCTGTGTCAGTAGAGGATACATAGTACAAGAAATGTATGAAGATAAGAATATAGCAATTTTTCGTGAAGCATTCTTAGAACGGTTATCGACAGATTTAAAACCCTTATCCGCTCAGGGCCACAAATTCATTACAACTCATATTGGAGGGAATTTATAGGAGTTTTGCAGCTATTTGAATCGAAATCTAAGAAAGATTAACGTGAATAAATGACGGCGGATATCTTTCCAAGATATTTTTATCAAATGATACAATTGATTCCGGAGAGGTCAGTTATCATTCTAGACTGGTGGAAAAGTTGCCAATAACTTAGTTGAAAAAGCGATATTACAGATTGGTTATCAAAAAAACATTGTTCCTTTATGAACGGTTTACTAAAGAAGGAACTTGTTAAAATTGCGAACGAGAAAAAAAGACAATTTAAGAAACATGTGATAGACGAATGGGCTGAAGAACATTGAAATGTGCTTCAAACACATTAATTAAATCCATTAAACTTATATGGGCACAACTAATTCGTAACTCGGGATAACCCAAAATGTAAACTATCAGGAATACGTTAATTTCTTTATACATTAAAAAAAATATCAGCGAGGACTGATGAAAGGGCATTATATATGTTATTAAAGAAAAACTTAAATGAAGTTCCCATCGATGCAGGCACACTCGCCGCGACAATCATCGCCAAACAAACTGATAAACAAATTGGTTAAATTTCGCTTTTTACTTTTTAAAATAACACTCCTGAAAAAAGTAGGTGCATTTTTAGCAACCTGAAAACCGCCATATTGAACCGTGAATAGATTACTGACGACCTACGTATAAGCTAATTTCGAGATTAATAAAGTAATATTTCGAAAATAAGAAAAACTACCTCTTATTTATTTCGGAATATAAAGATATAAGAAAAATATAACAATAAAAAAAAATTCAGCCAATTTGACAGCATGAGGTATCGTAATATTGGCCAGTGAACGGGAAAACACAAACTTGTGTAAAGGCTGATTTTCAAGATTTATCAATAGATCTTGTAAAAGTACAATAAAAAGGTATCTTTTTTATTTATAAATATAAGAGATAAGATGTAAATAAATCACTTAAAAAATTAGATTTATTTCTAATGTCCCGGCACCACAGTTATGTTGAATCTCACATAAGTTGATTTCGGGATTCATTATTAAATATTTGGAAAATAAGAAAAAATTAACTAAATTTCATTTCGGAATATAAAGAATATAATCAAAAACCGAATATTTTTTTTTCTTTACCCTTTATTGGTTTACACCGTCCAGACGCTAGAAATCTCTTTTGGCGCCAGGCGTCGAAGAAGGGTTCGAACCGACAAAGATCAGTTCGTTGCAAGCTCGTCACGCGCTCGACTCGCCATATTTATACGCACCTTTAAGAAAAATATATTTTGGTTTCTAGTTCTGAGGGTCGCCGAAACTTTGTCATTCTGTGTTATACAACCACAATATTAACCAACTTGTTAGTTAATAACACTGCGATTAGCTAAAATATATGAGGAATGCCGTTGCGTGTGTTTTTATTTAATATGGCTTACTTTATTAAGGTCTTACGTACAATTGTGCATATAAAAAGGAATATCAGGTAGAAAAATAATCTAATACAATCCAAAAAAAAAATATTTTAAAAAATTTCTTCAAAAAAAATAAATAACTTAAAATTAATTATGTATATTTTTTAAATAGCTATAATTTAAAAGCGGTAAATTAATTACTTTATAATTAAGTGTTTAATATATTAATTTGCCGCGCTACTTCGCATAATATTTTATCTTGTTACTATTGCTTTTTTTGGCCTTAATTATACTATCTGTTTTCGTAATGCGCTATATTTACAAAAAAATTAATTAACTTTTAAGGCTTGAGCCCCGAACTGGCTTGGGTGTTTTGGCATATTTATTTAAAAAAGTTGTTGTTGAAAATATCGTATTAGCAACTGGTTAGGTCTCTTTTTTTCCAGAAATATAATATTTTGAATCTACGTGATAAAATTTTAATTTTGATAGTCGGAAAATACCAGATAGCGATGTTGGAAGACGAATGGGGCGATAAATAGCGTTGAGAGGATAACCGTTGATATTTTGGAAACTGGCAACGTTAGCATTGCTAGGTGTTGAAACTCAAAGGATTGCTGCTTAAAAAAAATATCTTAAACTGGGTAATCAAAATTGCAATTAATTTCCGCCAGTGAAACTCAGAATTTTTGTCGCAAATGAAATCTCAAAATTTTACCATGAAATATAATATATTATTACCAACTATGAACGCCTTACCAAATCCTGGCAACACCCTGTAAGGTACCTCAGTTCAGACTTACCTAATGATTGACCTAATGCTGACTGGAGTCTACCTATACGCTAGCTCATCTCAGGGTAGATTCGTTGTTTTTATATTTTTCCACTATTTTTAATATATTGCCTGTGTAAGTTTTATAAATGTCTAAATCGGGAAAAAGGCGCCACCAAATTTTACTTTAGAATGAGCCCTAATGATTATACTACGAGCAATTGTAGTAAAGAAAACTTGGAAAAGAATAAATATTTAATATGTCATATCCGGGTAAATAAATCGCAGAGTCTAAGTACTTAAAAGTATCCTAATTTAAATTTATAGGAAATAAAACCAATTAAATAGAGGCCACTACATTTATTCCTCACGGTATACCCCTTCCCAGATAATAAGTACAACCCCTGGAAAAAGCTATCACCATGTGAATTATTACAAGCTCCTCTAATGGGGCTATCTAATAGAAGTGCGATTACAAATGTTAAATTGCAATAGAGAAACCTTGTTGACTTAGTCGAGAGTTATTGTCTTTCTATGACGTAGCAAAATGTAAATATTAAATCAAAAGAATAGTAAATTAAACTTGACAGTGTCCTGCACAGTGAACGGCAAACCGATCCAAAAAGTAAACAAATCAACTACTACCTTTGGAAGGTTTACGTCGACATAGCCCAGTTATAGAAGAAAAGAACACACTCTATTTTAAACTGGACTATGAAGTTCCATAAGCCCAACAATGCAGGAGACTATCAACTTTGCAGTAATAAAAAAATAAGCAATATAAAAAAAACTACAAAAATATCTGCAAAGAGAAAGAATTAGAAAATTGATAAGGAGAGAGATAATGAGTGTTTAAATGACAGTTAACAAAAATATAAGCAATAGAAAATTACAAAAAAAAGTAATAGATAATTACAAAAATTAGATCATAGAAATCAATTTATAACTGTCGCTCAAGTGGTTAAAATCTTAATACAATTTTTCTGAAAAGTATGTTACAATTTTGAACAAAATAACTAGTTTCCAAAATATTCAATTATTAAACAATTAAAATTTTCAATAAAGGTATCATTATCATAATCATTATTTTAAACAATAATTAAATGGGTACTTGGCCATTCTGGGACTCTAAAACAGAACCATAAAAAAACCTCAATTACAGTAGAGTATCGCAAAAATAAAACATTTAAATTTGAGGTTGTAGCCCAACGAAGTCGACTGCGTTTCACCTTACATAGTTTACTGGTTCGCCGCAAATACATGATATGGTAAATTACCAAAAGATAAATATCATTAAAAAAAAATATTAAAGTCCAGATATTTAAAGTCTATTAATTAGAAAAGGTTCAAAAACATATACACAAGAATCCCCTACCTGTTAGCCCTCTAGGTAATCGAACAGAAAACTGTGCTTAGATAACTAAACGATTCAAAATAGAGGTTTAATACCCATTAGGCTTAACATTCAGAAACTCTTGTGTACATACTTTGGCTAAAATTAGGCACTTAGCTGAATCGCTTTCAAACAGGTGGTTAAACAAGGCCTGTGACATAGACGGCTTCCCCAGACAGGACGTTGACCTGGCTCAATATGGAGATTGTCCCTTTCAGAGGCTCACAGTCCCAGAAGTGCAGCACGAAAACCCAAACTGTACATTATAACTATTCCAAAAACATACTATAGTTTTCCCAAAGACGTAATTATTCCAAAGACATAATTATTCCAAAGACATATTCATTCCAAAGACATATTGTACTTATCCCAAAGACAATACTGTAGTTATTCCTAAGACCCTCGAACTCAAGAAGATGGTGGCATCTGCTAACTGATAAGCCGTTGTTTCTGGCTGGCTGAAGAAAATAATCGCCAAACTGGCTGTAGAGTGAAACGACCAAAATCACCAAAAATTGTTTGCACCCCGATTCGGTTTTGTTTCTTTAATCGGCCATTTAAGACCAAATCCCTTAACTAGGGAAAGTAATAAGACTAAAACCACGTCCTCACGCTCTTGCGTCAGATAGCCAAAAGAGAACGATTTCTCTCAAATCACTAGCACATTTCTTCCAACGGAAGTTACCAAAAAACTTTATAAAAACGTCTATCAAAAATCTATCCAAAAAAAAATAACCTTAATCTCGTACCATAATCTCGAACCCTTGAAATTTATCATACAATTTGAACTACTTCCGGAAAATATATACAAAAATTTTTCTATCTCAACTTTAAACTGGCCAGTACTGAAATCAGACAGAGACAACCAATATATTAATAATCTAACCTGCCTCGTCCTACAAAATGAATACCCAATAACAAACTACTTAATGGGTTCGAAATATTTAAAAATTAAATCCAATTAGTTCGATATAGTTCGAGGGTCAAATTTACAATATTATAATTACCAAAAATTCTAACGAGTAAAGTAAAGAGAAATATTCAACTAATAAACTAAAAACAACATAATGAAAGAAGTCAATACCATCTCATTTTAAATTCAGCATTTCGATAATATTCAACTGGTGTGCCATCTTATAGGCAACCCTAAAAACTTTCACGCAATCTCGTGACCTGACTATCTAACAGCTGATATGTGACAATAAATAAATATTTAATGAAAAAGGAAAATCAACAAGAAAACAAAAAACCCTATTTATATTTATCCAAACATTAAGAAAACGCTTTTCCCAATATGTGATACATTGTCTCGAGGTACCTAATGAAATTTACAAATTACAGAAATATGTTAAGTTTCGATGTCAATCAAAATTTCAAAATGTAAACAAAAGGAATGATCTGAATATAGATGAAACCAATATTAATGAATGAAAAACAAAAGGTAATCATTAGTTTTATAGTAGAAAACATCGTTTACTATAAATTAACGTACAAAACAAAAATCTATTTATTACTTTAGCAATTTGAACCTGTAATTTAATCTTGAAAAATGTAAACAAAAATATTTATTATTTAAACCCAATTTTTAACCGTAACAGTGTTATCTGACATATCAATTGTAAAGTTTGACATTTTAGATTTTTTTAACGTAGTTTATCTCAACGAGAGTGCATCGATAAATTTAATTCTTTATATGGCGAGGAAGCAGCCACACGAACCAAAAAGATCGATACTGGGGGAGAATTGATAATGCAGTAATACCAGCATATAAAGGGTGTTTTTATAGAGGTATAGAACTTTAAGTTGACAACACTTTTTTAACTGGCGACCATTTTGTCAGCTGTTAAGTGATTTATGTTTAGTTTGGTTTGGCATTTCAAAATGAATAGCCTGAACAACGCTTCCAAATTGTGCAAATTTATTTTGAAAATCATGGTTCTGTTCGAAATAAGTATCGCGCACTACGTCCATTTTACGGTCAACATAATCGTCCATCAGAGCAATTAATTCGATTAACTATGGAACGTTTTCGCACCACGTTTACTCTAAATGATAATACGCATCCACAGAGACGTCGTACAGTGTGTACAGAAGAAGTCATTGCTGCTGTAGAGCGTAGCGTAGAGGAAGACCCGAATCAGTCTATCCGCCATCGTGCACAGGAATTGGATATATGTCCATTCACTTTATGGAAGATTTTGCGGAAAGATCTTGGTTTGCATGCTTACAAAATCCAACTCGTGCAAGAATTGAAGCCACACGATCACCTAGCAAGGCGTAGATTCGGTGAATGGGCCCAAAACAAGATTGCCGTTGATCCCGATTTTCATAAGCGAATTTTGTTTAACGATGAAGCTCACTTTTGTTTGAATGCATACGTCAATAAACAAAACTGCCATATTTAGAGTGAGGATAATCCTCAAGTGTATATTGAGACACCGTTACATCCAGAAAAACTGACTGTTTGGTGTGCTTTATGGGCTGGTGGAATCATCGGTCCGTACTTCTTTAAAAACGATGCTGGTCAGAACATTACAGTCAATGCTGACCGCTATAGAGCCATGATTACTAACTTTTTCGTTCATCAATTGAACAATCATGATGTGCAGGAGCTGTGGTTTCAACAAGACGGTGCAACATGTCACACAGCTCGTGCCACAATTGATTTATTGAAGGAAACGTTTGGTAACCGTATAGTTTCACGTTTCGGACCCATGAATTGGCCTCCAAGATCGTGCGACTTAATGCCGCTAGACTATTTTCTGTGGGGATATGTGAAGTCGCTAGTCTACGCCGATAAGCCCGAAACGATTGATCACTTGGAGGACAACATTCGCCGCGTTATTGCCGATATACGGGCACAAAAGTCATCGAAAATTGGACCTCCAGATTAGACTACGTCCGAGCAAGCCGTGGCGGTCATATGCCAGAAGTCATATTTAAATTATAATGACAGAAGGTTATTTTTCGAATAAAGTAAATTTCATGTCAATTTAAAAAATTCATCTTTGTTTTATTCCATTTAAAAGTTCTATACCTCTATAAAAAACACCCTTTACAAGGTGTTTGGTACATCGATAGAAAGCTTGAAAGAGGTGATAGAGAATGTCATTTTGAATAATTTGTGCCATATATGCCTTAATATAAAAATGCACGGTTGTCGAGTTACACCACATTTTATAATTTTTGGGTTTTCTGGCAATTGGTGATTGAAAATCTAATTTTTATGATACTAGTACAATTTTTCGGTTTGAAATATTTTTTTTCTTATTCTTTGGTTCATACACTATAATAACAAGAGGACTAAAATTAAAATAACACACAAAAAACTGTGCACTCAAAAATCTTATTCATCTACGAAAATTCAAATTTCATTCTTAGATTTGAGTGATGTTTTTTTCTAACAGTAAGAAAAATATATGCATTCAATTTATTTTAAAAATAACTTTGTCGAATTGTCTTAACAGTGGTTTATCGAAATCCGTATCAATAAAATATTAAAATCCATTAAATTCGGGGAAGATATTCATGTTAATGAAATTAATAATTTTCTCTATTTATTTTTATTTTCATAAAATTACCAAAATCGCATTAAGTATTATTTTACATGTTATGTTCGGAATGTGAGCCATTTTTTCTAATACATTTTCGGGCCCTTTTTCTCACTTGAGTGGTGGTTAAGCCTAGTCTCATTTCTTCCCTAAGTGTGACACCTGCTTCATTAATTTTTTCAATCAGTTGATTACTGTCCACTATTTCAACTTTATAGACAAGTTCTTTCATACGTCCCCAGATGTGAAAATCTATAGACGTCAAGTCTGGAGACCTCGCGGGCCACAATATGGGACCGTTTCTTCTAATCCAGCGATTAGGGAATGTTTCATTTAAAAAATCTCTTACGTCCAGCCGATAATGTGTTGGACATCCGTCGTTCTGGAAAATTATTCTGTCTTCAATGGTATTTCATTCACGATGTTCGGCATTTCATTTCGTAAAAACAATACAAAACGTAATTGTCTCCGTTTAAATGTTCAGAAAGGAAATATGGCTCAATGAAGTTCTTCCGATTACCGTCGCCCATACATTTACACTGAATTTGTGTTGAAAGGATATTTCTTTTTTCATATGCGGATTCTCATTAGCCCAATAATGCAGATTGTGGAAGTTGGTGATCCGCTCCCGAGAAAATTTCGATTCATCGGACCATAAAATACTTTTTTAAGAAAAGACCATCTTCCATATCAGCATTTAACAAATAACGGCAGAACATAATTCTCCATGCTGGATTACCTTCTTCAAGGCCTTGAACCGGGGTGTAATGGAATGGCTGTTTTCCTTCAACTTTCAGAACGTTCCACAACTGGTTGTTTATCTATTGGTGTTTTTATTTTGTTTATGTTTATTTTAAAAATAACAATTACCGGCCTGGTGAGCAGAAATACAAAAATTCATCTTTTAAGCATTTAGAACATTCAGTGCAATTAATTTCGTTAATATGAATATCTTCCCTGAATTTAATGTATGTAATATTTTATTGATACGGATTTCGATAAACCACTGTAAAGGTAATTCAATAAAGTTATTTTTGAAATAAATTGAATGCATTTATTTTTCTCACTGTTTGAAAAAAAACCTCTCTCTATTCTAAGAATGAAACTTGAATTTTTGTAGATGAATAAGATTTTTGAGTACACAGTTTTCTGTGTGTTATTTTAATTTTAGTCCTCTTGTTGTTATTATAGTGTATAAACCAAAGAATAAGAAAAAAAATATTTCAAACCGAAAAATTATACCAGTATCATAAAAATTGCCAGAAAACCCAAAAATTATAAAATGTGCTGTAACTCGACAATCGTGCATTTTTATATTAATGCATATATGGCATAAATTATTCCAAATGACATTCTCTATCACCTCTTCCAAACTTTCTATCGATGTACCAAACACCCTGTATAATATATTACAAAAACATTTGGTCGTGAAGATGTTATTGTTTCCGCTTAATTTGACTCAGAAAATGGCTAGTGTCGATTGGTACAAGAAAATGCTTCATAAAATATTTATGAGATTGTAACAGGTGACGAGCCTTGAATCTATGCGTACGAGTCCGAATGTAAACCGAAGTCGACCGTATGGATTTCCCATAATGAGCCAAAAGCGTATGTTTTTTCGGAAAACTGGCCATGTCGCAACCGTGATAATTGAGGAGAACAAACTGGAGATGAGGGAGCGTTGACCATGACAATGCCAGCTCTCACACATCGACTTGAACAAATTACTTTTTGTGCACTTACAACGTGGAAATGATGGGCCATCCTTTGTAAAGGGTTTTCCAATAAGAGGTGTTATTTTGATATTCAAAGAAAAATGCCATTTTTTAAGATAAATGATCGGATATTTATTACATTATAAAGAGGAAGGTATGCCGTTAATGATGGAAAATAACATCAGCCAAATGACCACCACGACCATGCCTACAGGACCATATCCTTTTCATGAAATTTTCCATAACCAAATCGCAAAGTGGCTGCCCTATGTCCTCGATAGCCTCACGAATTCCATCTTTGAGGTCTTGAATCGACGCTGGGCTGTTGGCGTAGACCTTGTCTTTCACGTGGCCCCAAAGGAAGAAATCGCAAGGTGTCACATCACAAGATCTCGGTGGCCAATTGTGATCACCTCTTCGAGAGATAACACGGCCCGGAAACTTTTCCCGTAAAAGATCAATGGTTTCGTTGCTTGTGTGGCACGTAGCGCCGTCTTGTTGAAAGTAAACGTGGTCCAGATAAATACCATCCAATTCCGGCCATAAAAAATCATTAATCATCTCTCGATAGCGCAATCCATTCACCGTAACTGTTGCTCTAGCCTCATTTTCGAAAAAGTAAGGTCCAATGACCCCGCCGGACCATAAACCGCACCAAACAGTCACACGTTCAGGATAGAGAGGCTTTTCAACAATAACTCTTGGGTTTTCCGAGCCCCAGATGCGACAATTTTGTTTGTTGACGAAGCCACCGAGGTGGAAATGGGCCTCATCACTGAAGATGATTTTTCGATGGAATTCCGGATCATTTTCATGCATTTCAAGAACCCAATCAGCAAAGGCACGACGTTGTTGATGATCGGCCGGCTTGAGTTCTTGCGTTAACTGAACTTTATAAGCCTTAAGACCCAAATCTTTATGCAAAATACGGTGTAATGACGTTTGTGGAATCCCTAATTCCAAAGAACGACGAGGAATGGACAAACCTGGGTTTTCTTCAACACTTTCGGCTACAGCAGCAATATTCTCGGCTGTTCTTGAGCGACGTGCACGGGTTTTCTTCTTCACATAACTAACTTGTCCCAACAGCTCGAATTTTTTCACCAATTTCTTTATTGCGCTCCGACAAGGTGCTTCATGACGACCCAAAAATGTTCGAGTTTTACGAACCGTCTCTGCCAAATTTTCACCATTTTTATAGTGAATTTTAATAATTTCAATGCGTTGTTGAAGCGTGTATCGTTCCATCTTTATTTATGGCGTAGTTTCTACTTGTCAAACGTCAAAAACTTACAGCTTCAAAAGTGACATCTACCGAAATAGCGGGCTTTTCAAAATGACACCTCTTATTGGAAAACCCTTTACAGGGTGAGTCAACGATTGGATGAAGTAGGTTTGTGCCTTTTCGGTGAAATTAACAAAGAAACTATATTTATTGTTTGATACAGTTTATTTTTACGCAGATTTTAAAAATATTTAGGACTCTACAGGGTGAGCCAAAAAACTAGGACAGCATAAAGTTGTTTTTTTTTTAAATAGAACACCCTATATACGAATCGTATTTTCGATTTAGCTTATAATTTTAAATCTTTTTTATTAAGGGTTTACTATAACAAAACTTTATAGTTTCTGAGATAATTAAGTTTAAAGAAAAAAAGTCACATTTTCAAGCATCAATTCAATCCTAAATAACGTTTTCAATTTTGTGACAAATATATTCAAATTTGGAATTTAGCAAGGCCAAGGACAAGTTAATATAATTTTTACCTAATATTTGCAATAAAAGCTACAGGGTGTTGAACACATCGGCTCAAATTTGAACAAGTTTAAATGAATAAATATCTTTTTTTTAAATGGTACACCCTGTATATTTTCATGTTATTTAATAGAGTAATAAAAAACCTAAAAGTTTTGTTCAATATATCCTATACCTATTTATAATAGTTTTTGAGATATTTCAGTTTTTCTTATTTTCCATACTTTTTTACAGAAATAGTCTTCATTATCATAGTAGCCATGGCAAAAACAATGTAAAAGAACATTTTTCTGTGTGTCAAATTTATAACCGCAATCGCTTCTTTTGGTTTTTATGTAGTGTAGTTTGGTTTTTTTTGCATTCATCTTATATTGTAAAATGAATTTTCCAAAGAATGAGTTAATAGATATGATTTATACAATAGGAGAGGCTCAAAAAAATTGCCTTCTTGCTCAAAGAATTTACAAAATGAAGTATCCTGATCGACGCCTGCCTAATACCCATACTTTTCAAAACTTAATGCAAAGATTTGATTCTTCTGGTACTGTTGATTATCCAAAACGTAAAGTGGTCAACAAACCAGTAACTAATGAAGAAAAAGAACTACAAGTATTGTTAAATGTTTAGGAAAATCCTTATATTGGTAGCCGTCAGTTAGCAGCATTATGTGAAACATCACAATCCACCGCTAATCGTACTACCAAGAAATATAGGTATCATCCATATCACATGGAATTACACCAAGAATTGCATGGACAGGATTTTGAAAGTCGTGAAAACTTTTGTCGTACAATAAATGCGAAGATTCAATTAAATCAAAATTTATTATGCAAGGTAATGTTTAGTGATGAAGCTACTTTTAGGAGTAACGGTGCCGTAAATAGACGCAACATGCATTATTATGCCACAGAAAACCCATTTTGGATTAGAGAGGTGCAACATCAAAACCACTGGTCATTAACTGTTTGGTGTGGTATTCATCATAATCGAATTATTGGACCCCACTTTTTTAATGAGCCACTAAATGGCCATAGTTACCTGAACTTTCTACAAGAAGAACTACCCCAACTGCCTCAAGGTCTCGATAGGGATGAGCTCGACAGTATGTGGTTCCAGCACGATGGTGCGCCTCCGCATTACCATCGTGAAGTTCGTGCGTTTTTGGACCAACGATATCCGCAAAAATGGATTGGACGTGGGGGTTTCATTGAGTGGCCACCAAGGTCTTGCGACATCACCCCATTAGATTTCTTCCTATGGGGTTATATTAAAAATAAGGTGTATGTTAATCCACCAACAACAGTGGAAGATATGCGAAACAGGATTAGGGATACCTGTAGAACAATAACGCCACTAATTTTGTCCAGGGTCTGAGAAAATCTGCAAAAAAGACTAAATTTATGCATTGCACAAGAGGGTCGTTTATTGGAACACTTATTAAAAATAAATAATTAATCTCAGTATTTAATAGGTAATTTTTTTGTTTCAATTTAGTATAAAAGTAAATATGTATTTGCCTTGTCGTTATTGTTGTGTTCATTTTTTCACATTATGTTTAATTAAACTATTGCCGTTGTAATATAACGAATAATGTATTTCATCATATTTAACCACATTCTGTTTGTTTCTGTAGTTTCTTTTTATTATTTTACATGGCTACTATGATAATGAAGACTATTTCTGTAAAAAAGTATGGAAAATAAGAAAAACTGAAATATCTCAAAAACTATTATAAATAGGTATAGGATATATTGAACAAAACTTTTAGGTTTTTTATTACTCTATTAAATAACATAAAAATATACAGGGTGTACCATTTAAAAAAAAAAGATATTTATTCATTTAAACTTGTTCAAATTTGAGCCGATGTGTTCAACACCCTGTAGCTTTTATTGCAAATATTAGGTAAAAATTATGTTAACTTATCCTTGGCCTTGCTAAATTCCAAATTTGAATATATTTGTCACAAAATTGAAAACGTTATTTAGGATTGAATTGATGCTTGAAAATGTGACTTTTTTTCTTTAAACTTAATTATCTCAGAAACTATAAAGTTTTGTTATAGTAAATCCTTAATAAAAAGATTTAAAATTATAAGCTAAATCTAAAATACGATTCGTATATAGGGTGTTCTATTTAAAAAAATGCAACTTTATGCTGTCCTAGTTTTTTGGCTCACCCTGTAGAGTCCTAAATATTTTTAAAATCTGCGTAAAAATAAACTGTATCAAACAATAAATATAGTTTCTTTGTTAATTTCACCGAAAAGGCACAAACCTACTTCATCCAATCGTTGACTCACCCTGTACAACCCCAATTTTGCATCCAATGATTTCTTTTTGTTCCCATATATAAAGAACAATCTGCGTTGTTAAGAATTTTCTACGCCGAAAGAGGTGGTTAATGGGTTCAAAATCCATGTTTTCGCTGATTTATAGTGAAAAATATTTTGAAAAACAACAATGATAAATATGTGTTTTGGATTGTTATTCCCGCAATATGACTGGTTTCTCTAGTACATGTAATAAATAGTGTTGCCATATGGGTGTCGTTCGAAATCAGTGAAGATCCATGTATGCCCCCCTCCCCCCCCATACAGTTACGGAATTAGGTAATCGAACTTCACCCAACATCATCGCAAAATATTTTTTTTTTAATAAAAATAAATGTTTCTGTCAAGTTAGAGATACATACAAAGAACCACTGTTTCTGATTTTCGCCATTTGAATACCGGTGATACTTAATCTTATTAAGAACTATCACTATTTTTTAATTACTATATATTTTTTTATATTTCTCGCCGGCTCCAAGTTTATTCAATAAAAATGAACTTTCAGTGTGTGACAAATATTTATGAAAGTGGTATTGAACAATCACAATATTGCAAATTTTACAACTGAAGGGCTGCTACGTTCGTCACTCCACTGACTATTTATCAAGGAAAAAATGTGCTCACAATTAGCGTTATGGCCAGGGATTGACAACAAATATTTTCAAGTAAGATTCAGAATTCACATTAGCGTTAAAAAATTGACACAGCTGATCACTGACACATTGTGTAAAAAATTTGAGTGAAATTTCTTTTATTTCAAAAATAAAAATTTTCATCATTATGAATATTTTTTGTGTTCAAAAACTATATCTTTTCAACAACAACCCAGAAGAAAAATTCATCCAACGAATCGCTTTCAGTTCAGAAACGGACGACCACTTCAGTAGATTACCTAACGCTTCTTGAAAGTTCATCACAGCATTTTGTCTAAAATTAGCGCATTTGTTCTTTTTGCCTTTAGCTTTTAAAACATTCACATTGATGAGCAAAGTGAAAGGAAGGACATCTTGTTCCATTCTATCCTGTAAAGCGTTGACAAATATGTCAATTATGGAAGCAATTTACAAAATGCTGTTCTATTCCTTCTCAATTGCTACCAATCTTGATTGAAAAATAAACATGTAAGCATGTGCAACCAACAAAAAAGGTTCAGCAAAGTTACTGGAAAAGAAATATTCCAAAAATGCTGAGGGCTTCTTGATAGACAAAAAATACGACTTTAACACAACAAATTTTTTCAAGACAAGATTTTGCTATGGGGCAACAAAGGCTAATACTTAAGTTAGAAGGATTCGCAGAAGTCTTTTAATTGTTCAGTTTTGAAGGGAAAAATTGAAAAATACTTGAATAATTTGCAAAACTACGACTTCAGTATCAAAAACTGAATCTAGTTTGAATCGATCCAAGTCAAAACGAGCACTGATGTAGAAAATGTGATCTGGGCAACCAATTCCAATGAGCTCTCAATTAACATTTTTTTAGTAGAGCGAAAACATTTTGTGAACTTTCGCGATTCAATCCACCAAAATTAACACGGCATTATCGACTACAAAAGTTGACAATTGTTCTACGGTTTTGTTTTTTTTTTTCAGAATTGTATCGATTAAATCGGTTACAGTTTCAGCTGTTTAATTTTTTGTTTCTAATAGTTAATAATTTGATTTGAATGCCTGCTTTTTGATGAATGAAATACTGAGTTACTAAGGGAAAAAATTTATGGTTGCCACAATTTGAAACTCCTGTCCTAATGTCACAAAAGGTCTTTTTCTACTACATCGATTGCATGTGGAACCAAAACACTATTGATAATACTCTCAATTTTTAACTATGAACAAGAAACCTTTTTTGCTATTTCGGAGTCGTTAAATAAAATGCGGGTTGGAGGCGCAGAGCATTTCAGGGAATTAAAGCTGTGACGATGCTTCACTGTATGATCATTAGTTTAATTTTTCTCGAAATTCGGTTATTTTTTCCGCAGCATTTCAGTGAACGTTTGGACAGTATTAGTTTTCTGTGTTTTGGCTGGTGGCGACATGTCCATTAGTTTACCACCAGTCTTTATATGAAGAAAAAATTTTGCTCTTGTGATGGTTGGAGTATTCCTGAAAATAATAACTAGGGTTTTTTAATGTAAAAATAATTTTTCATGTAAAAGATTATGCGTGAAAGTCAGTAATCAAATAAAAATTCAGAATATATATCATTTTTATTTATTGTTTCATAAACAAATTATCCTGCGTGTATAGAAATTTTTTCGTTTGAAAAACCATTTTTAATTTTAAAATAAGTTAAAATTGAATACTAATTAAGAATGAAAACTTCTTAACAAAGGCCTAAGGACTGAGAATTATATGAAACTTCCGCCTAGTACTGTTAAAATAAGTTAATAAGTACGATATGATATGATATAAAACCGCTGAGTGACAAGGACGGAAATTGTTTACTTGCTTTTTTTAGACTCACTCGTTCTAAAAAAAAAATCCCAGAAAACTGTCGTCTCCCCCTACATTTTACTACCCATGAAAGCAATTATAAATAAAAAAGCGTATTACAAGGCAACCTCAAAAGAAATAATTTAAAAAAAATGTAGTTTTTGAATAAATCGCGTTTGTTTTATTTCGAAAAAAATGTTGTAATATTGAAAATTTGTCGGTTTTCAATTTTTTTTTCTGATAGTTTATGATTCACGTGACCTTAATCAAAAGAAAAAAAATTTTTGTCAGTTAGTCATATAATACAATTTTGAATAAGAAATTACTTACATTTTTTTCACTGCAAGAACTCTAAGCTCAACTTTAAATTGTCGATAACTTCCTTAAAAATAATTTTTTTCGCAAAACGGCATAATACGTGCACACTTTTTTGGGTACTAGAATAATTTATTTCACGAAGAAAGCACTTCATTTTTTTGATTATTTTTATTGCATGATTTTGAATCGAATATGTCCAGTGCATTTTCCAACAAAATCAAGAATCAGTGCATCAGGCCAAAATCAGGGAAGTCCCTGATAAGTCAGCGCTTATGCTAACCAAAAAATATAACTTTTTTTCGATAATTCCTTCTGTTAATTAATTGGTAATTTTCCTTTTTTTACTTTTTGTCTTTCTTTCCCAATTCGTGACCATAATTTTTCATGGATCTTATAATCCACTTTAAAACTAATAAATTAGGTGCTCTAGGTTTTGTAGTGGTTGGTTGAACTCACAACACGGAAATCTTGGGCTCGATTTCTTATCTATAGTGAATAGAAATGCCATTTTCAATTTGACTTTTTTTTTTAAATTATATGCTTAATTCTCAATAAAATTTATTTTTTTCTTCGAGTCTCATAGTGTAGCATACCTTTCTAGGGTATGCTACAAACTTTCTTACTATGCACGCAATAAATTTATCGCATCTTATTCTTGAAGATATTAATAACATACAAACAATTATCTTTTAATAATCGTGCGATAACATCTATGGTTTTGTAACAATTATATCGGCAGTTGCAAAGGGTTTCACGAAAAATAATTACTAAGTTGTTTAAAATAACTAATTTTGTGTCGGAGGCAGGTTTTTACAGCAATATTTATTGCTTTATTGCCTTTTGGTGTTATTCAATACCAATTATAACCGTTTATATCTACCCTCATAATTGAATGAATTAAAAAATTGCAATTAAAATTATTTTTATGGAAATTAAGAATACATTTTCAGATACTATAAATAGTTGAGCTTATGTTTGTTTTAAAATTGTTTGGTGAATAAGTTATCCATCTTGATTTTCATATTTTGGTAACTAAAAAAACACAATCCTGCAAGGTTTTCAAGTCTAGAAAGATGGTTTTTTCCATAACGTAATTTTAAAGGGCTGCACAGGTGTCCAATGTTCGATGATTTAACGGGTTATCTTCAATCAGTGTTAACGGATTTTCACTTTCTGTGCGCTCATTGGTGCACTTAAGCATGAGCCTAATTAAACAATAATTTCCGTTTTGAAGTACTGTTTTGTATATAACTTGAATATTATTACGAAGTGCTTCCATTCTCTGTGGATGATGTGACAATCTGAACAATCTTTTTGCTGTAATATTTTAAACACATTCTGTTGGGGAGTGAAATTTCTACATTGAATAAGAATAGTCATTTCTTATAGTTTCTTAAAGTGTAAGTCTTACTCTTTCAAATGCCGCTGAATATGCTCAAATATCTTTTTTTTTTCGAGATATTCAATTTCGAAAATTTCAAATTGCATGAATTTTTCAAATTTTGAAAACCTTCACCTTTAGTGATCGATAAGCTGTTAAGCGACAATTCTGATAAACCATTGATGTTTTAAGGCTATCGAAGCATCGCTCAATCCAAATTTATAATTTGTTTTGCAAAATAAATTTATTTAAACAATTTGTTTGAATAAATTATGGCAAAATTCATTGTTTTTTTAATGAATGCTTCCATTGCATTTTACAAAAATAAATATGTTCAAAAGAGTCGTTATGATTTTGCGAATTCTGGAGACGATGATCGTTTGAGGGTTTTTTATATTGAAAAATTAATTATTTATGATTTTGTTTACAACAAAAAATTATCGGTATATTACAAACGTAAATATAATAAATTAAAAAATTCGTTTAAACAAATTTATTTTGCAAAACTAATGATAAATTTGGATTGAGCTTTGGTAGCCCTGAAATATCCATGGTTTATCAGAATTGTCGCTTAAAAGCTTATCGGTAACGAAAGATGAAGGTTTCCAAAAATTAATGCAATTTGAAATTTTCAAAATTGAATTCTCGAAGAAAAACAAAGATATTTGTACAGGGTGAGTCAACGATTGGATGAAGTAGGTTTGTGCCTTTTCGGTGAAATTAACAAAGAAACTATATTTATTGTTTAATACAGTTTATTTTTACGCAGATTTTAAAAATATTTAGGACTCTACAGGGTGAGCCAAAAAACTAGGACAGCATAAAGTTTTATTTTTTTTTAAATAGAACACCCTATATACGAATCGTATTTTCGATTTAGCTTATAATTTTAAATCTTTTTTATTAAGGGCTTACTATAACAAAACTTTATAGTTTCTGAGATAATTAAGTTTAAAGAAAAAAAGTCACATTTTCAAGCATCAATTCAATCCTAAATAACGTTTTCAATTTTGTGACAAATATATTCAAATTTGGAATTTAGCAAGGCCAAGGACAAGTTAACATAATTTTTACCTAATATTTGCAATAAAAGCTACAGGGTGTTGAACACATCGGCTCAAATTTGAACAAGTTTAAATGAATAAATATCTTTTTTTTAAATGGTACACCCTGTATATTTTCATGTTATTTAATAGAGTAATAAAAACCCTAAAAGTTTTGTTCAATATATTCTATACCTATTTATAATAGTTTTTGAGATATTTCAGTTTTTCTTATTTTCCATACTTTTTTACAGAAATAGTCTTCATTATCATAGTAGCCATGTAAAATAATAAAAAGAAACTATAGAAACAAACAGAATGTGGTTAAATATGATGAAATACATTATTCGTTATATTACAACGGCAATAGTTTAATTAAACATAATGTGAAAAAATTAACACAACAATAACGACAAGGCAAATACATATTTACTTTTATACTAAATTGAAACAAAAAAATTACCTATTAAATACTGAGATTAATTATTTCTTTTTAATAAGTGTTCGAATAAACGACCCTCTTGTGCAATGCACAAATTTAGTCTTTTTTGCAGATTTTCTCGGACCCTGGACAAAATTAGTGGCGTTATTGTTCTACAGGTATCCCTAATCCTGTTTCGCATATCTTCCACTGTTGTTGGTGGATTAACATACACCTTATTTTTAATATAACCCCATAGGAAGATATCTAATGGGGTGATGTCGCAAGACCTTGGTGGCCACTCAATGAAACCCCCACGTCCAATCCATTTTTGCGGATATGGTTGGTCCCAAAACGCACGAACTTCACGATGGTAATGCGGAGGCGCGCCATCGTGCTGGAACCACATACTGTCGAGCTCATCCGTATCGAGATCTTGAAGCAGTTGGGGTTGTTCTTCTTGTAGAAAGTTCAGGTAACTATGGCCATTTAGTAGTTCATTAAAAAAGTGGGGTCCAATAATTCGATTATGATGAATACCACACCAAACATTTAATGACCAGTGGTTTTGATGTTGCACCTCTTTAATCCAAAATGGGTAATAATGCGTGTTGCGTCTATTTACGGCACCGTTACTTCCAAAAGTAGCTTCATCACTAAACATTACCTTGTATAATAAATTTGGATTTAATTGAATCTCCGCATTTATTGTACGACAAAAGTTTACACGACTTTCAAAATCCTGTCCATGCAATTCTTGGTGTAATTCCATGTTATATGGATGATACCTATATTTTTTGGTAGTACGATTAGCGGTGGATTGTGATGTTTCACATAATGCAGCTAACTGACGGCTACCAATATAAGGATTTTCCTGAACATTTTACAATACTTGTAGTTCTTTTTCTTCAATAGTTACTGGTTTGTTGACCACTTTACGTTTTGGATAATTAACAGTACCAGAAGAATCAAATCTTTGCATTAAGTTTTGAAAAATATGGGTATTAGGCTGGCGTCGATCAGGATACTTCATTTTGTAAATTCTTTGAGCAAGAAGGCAATTTTTCTGAGCTTCTCCTATTGTATAAATCATATCTATTAACTCATTCTTTGGAAAATTCATTTTACAATATAAGATGAATGCAAAAAAAAAACCAAACTACACTACATAAAAACCAAAAGAAGCGATTGCGGTTATAAATTTGACACACAGAAAAATGTTCTTTTACATTGTTTTTGCCATGGCTACTATGATAATGAAGACTATTCTTGTAAAAAAGTATGGAAAATAAGAAAAACTGAAATATCTCAAATACTATTATAAATAGGTATAGGATATATTGAACAAAACTTTTAGGGTTTTTATTACTCTATTAAATAACATGAAAATATACAGGGTGTACCGTTTAAAAAAAAAGATATTTATTCATTTAAACTTGTTCAAATTTGAGCCGATGTGTTCAACACCCTGTAGCTTTTATTGCAAATATTAGGTAAAAATTATGTTAACTTGTCCTTGGCCTTGCCAAATTCCAAATTTGAATATATTTGTCACAAAATTGAAAACGTTATTTAGGATTGAATTGATGCTTGAAAATGTGACTTTTTTTCTTTAAACTTAATTATCTCAGAAACTATAATGTTTTGTTATAGTAAACCCTTAATAAAAAAAATTTCAAATTATAAGCTAAATCGAAAATACGATTCGTATATGGGGTCTTCTATTTAAAAAAATACAACTTTATGCTGTCCTAGTTTTTTTGGCTCACCCTGTAGAGTCCTAAATATTTTTAAAATCTGCGTAAAAATAAACTGT
Source organism: Diaprepes abbreviatus (assembly GCA_034092305.1). Classification (NCBI taxonomy): domain Eukaryota; kingdom Metazoa; phylum Arthropoda; class Insecta; order Coleoptera; family Curculionidae; genus Diaprepes; species Diaprepes abbreviatus. Next base: position 2,505,247 of record JASJET010000129.1, read on the forward strand.
ATCAAACAATAAATATAGTTTCTTTGTTAATTTCACCGAAAAGGCACAAACCTACTTCATCCAATCGTTGACTCACCCTGTACTAACTCAACGGCATTTGAAAGAGTAGGAGTCATACTTTAAGATGCCACGTATAGGTTTTTCAGAAAAAAAAAATGTCGCGATGATCTATAACCTCAAATATAGGCCAAAATTGCGTTTTTTTGCTATTTTAGGTTAGGATATTCGGATTCCAATTCAGCCACCCAAATCTACCAGAAATGACAATTATTATTCTATGTACAAATTTTACGTCATTCTGTGTTATTAGTTTTGAAGTAAGCTTGAACCGTTGGTACTTTATCAATAAGGAATTAAATCAGAAGTGACGTTAAATTGTTCATTCGAGAATTCTGATATCAGAAATGAGTTAAGCATGCATTTTAGAACCATTTCCAATACCTTTAAATAATAAAGCTTCATTGCTGTATTATATTACTGCAGTTGCGTCCAAAACAGAAAAAATATCAAAAAGTAAGTCAAAGAACTGATCTTTAGATGAAACAAAGATCTGAAATCATGAATAAAATCACCGAAGACGATAGAAATTTAAAAAAAATCTCCAAAGAGATAAGGAAATATAAAAGATTATAAAATATGGAAGAAATCTAACACGTAATTGAAGAAAATAAAGATTTAAAAGCTTTAAAAAGGAAAAATGCGGTAGGAAACAGAAACATACATAAAGTCAAAAATAATCATTAACTTTAACGGTGGAAAGATTAATCATCTTTGTTTTGCCGATGATATTGTCCCAATAATAGACAATATGCAGATCTAAATTCCGCTTCATGACAAGCTTAGTATTTAATGACTCTATAAAAATAAAAAAAGACAGAATCAAACAAGTAGAGGTGTACCAAAAACACGCAATCTCGATCAGCCGGAGCCAGCTTTCGGGAAATTCAGACCAACATTTAAATCTGATCTTTCAATATGTTTGAAAAGGAAACTCTTCTATAGATATGTGCTTCCTGTACTGACATATGGAGTGGAGGACAAAGAAAAATATAAATAGAATATTTGTCATGCGAAGAAAAATGTAGAGGTTGATATTTTACGAATCACCTAAGGGAGAAAGTTTCAAGTAAATAATAGAGGTGAGAGATGCTGTTAAAATTATTCGACAACGAAAATGGAACAGAGCAGGTCATTTTGCTAGGTAACCGACAACAGATGACTTCTGAGATTTGTAGGTAGAGATCTAAACACGAGGCTTTTAGGAATAGGGGCTGACTACCGATCCGATGGACAGATTATATTATAGACCAGGGCTTATCTGTTTTTAGGTGGATGTGATATGTAACATGGAGATTTTTGCATGAGAGCCTTCAGAATAACCTGAATAACGATAAATTTGTTATGCGTTATTTCAAGAAGTTGGGCAACATTGTTTTTATTAATAGAAATATAAAATTAAGAACTTTTCTCTCGTGTAACTTTGAAGGTATTAATTTTACAGGAAAAATGAAGAGGAAAAAAAGGTTTGTAATTAAATTTTCCATAAGATAGGGTTGGTCGAAAATCTCAAAATATATTTCCCTTATTGCAAAATAGCAATAATAAAAAAAAGGTTAAAAAAGCAGTTTTTTAATCAATTTTTTTCGACCATTTAAATTTCATTGAGGACCTTCATATCAGAGCAAAGAAAACTTTATGCCATGATAAAATAACACGATAAAATTCGTTAAGATCTAATCGATAGTTTTTGCACAATAATTTTGCAATCCGATTTCGTTTACAAAAATTGACCATTTTTCAAGTTTGTCTGAGTCCAAAATATCGCGTTAATGTATTTAAATTTATTTTCGACATTTAGTAGGGAACTCAAGTTTTCCAACGCTTTTTTCAGAATCAAAGTCGGATGATTTGGACGCCCTCAGGAATTGTTTAAAGACATTGTTGATATTTTTACTTATAAACAAATAGATTAATTTGGGGAATTTTCATTGGATTTTTTTTGCAATACATGGTTTGAAAGTACTTGGAAAGACGCTTCTTTTCGTGAAAAAAAATTTCAAATTCGTCTATTGGTTTCCGAGATACAAACTGTCAAAGTTGACAGCCTGTTACGATGAATCTATAAACAATACAGACCTGATTCTTGAACCAAAAACTTTGCCTTGCCGAGTTCTTTTTTGATACAAATATTTAAATGTTTATGTTATCGGAAACTTTAATAAAAAATGAAAAGGATATCGCCCACGCGCGTGAAAACGAAAAAAGAGGGGTGAGGAGCTCCCATTTTAAAATCGAATTCGAAGATTCAAAATACATTACTTATAACTTAAAACCTATTAAGTTTTCATATATGATTTATATAAAATAATTATTTTATTTTTATTTGTATTTTACGAATGAAATAATTTAAAACCAAAATTTTGATAATTAAAGTAAATATATATTGTTATAATATGGTTGATTATATTAATAAACAAAGATTCGCTTGGAAAGTCCAATTCTATACAGGGGCGGATCCAGCCTCTCTCTTTGGGGGGGGGCAATGTTATCACAAAAGTGCAAAAGCAGGTTGTCGACGGGGGGGGGGGGCGAGAGACACCAGCAACATTCCCATTTCTAATGTAAAAGGCAGGGTGGGTCGGGTCTAATTTTCTGAATTTCAAGCTCTTCAAGAGTTGGAGGGGGGCGATCACAAGAAAAAACCAGTTGCCGACCGGGGGAAGGATGCGAGCAGCATACACATTCCTACTATAAGAGGCAGAAGCGGGTCAATTTTCTTGAATTCAAAGCACTTGGTGGGGGGCTATCGCCAGAAAAACAAGCTTGTCAACGGGGGGGGGGGAGCAGCATACATATTCCTAATACAAAATGCAGAACCGGTTCTATTTTCCTGAATTCAAAGCTCTTGGGAAGGGGAGGGGCTATCACAAGCATACACATTCCTATACTCTATTCAAGAACTAGAGTAATGAAACTGTTACCGAAACCTCCAACGTACCTGCTCCAGTGTGCAGGTAACTGAGGACTGCCGTAAATCTAATTATATTTAATTATATTTAAATATTATAAGCTTTTATAAATTTACTGCAGCAATAAAATTTCTGATAGTTATATTTAATTTCTGTCAGTGAGCAAAGTACACCTTACAGTGTGTCCTTAGTGATTTATATTGCTTGTGCTTATTTTTACATATTATTTGAGATTAGTGAGATATCCAAAAAATATGGCTTCCACATCTATATTTATTCCAAAATCGTTAAACTAGGGCATTTTTTCCTCAACGAAAAACTTATTACGATGAATGTTTATGATGCCTTAAGATATCAATATCTCGATAATAATCTTAAAAGCTCTATTGAGATGTATTCCAACATGACAGGAGTTGGAAAATCTACTATGTACCGAATACAGAAGAAGAAAAACACGACTGGAATTGTTAGTACTCCCAAGCTACATTCGATCACACAAACTGTAATCAAAGGAGTTGTACATACATTTTATTATGAGAAGCAGATCCCAACCGTCAACAAAATTCTAAATAAAATCAATGAAGATTGGGATTTACCTGAAACTAAAAGAACTGAGCTCTAGAAATTGCTTAGAGAACTTGATTTTTGCTGGAAAAAACCAGATAGGAAATCCGTTCTTAAAGATCGTCCGGAAAATGTCCGTTAGAGAAGGAAAAATCTCTCTCAAGTAAAAGGTAGAGTTGCTAGAAATAACACAACTTACAAAATTAGTAATTTAACTGAACTTTTGAAAGATTTTTTTGAATAAACTTAGTACAGAAAATTGGAAAGAATCCAGATAATAAAAGAATAAAAGAAAATGGGGAAACTCGATCTCATGATCAGTGAGATAGACGAATCAATTATAATTAATTTAAGCGAAGATAGCTTCACTGACTTTGATTACAAATTAGATACGTAATGTTTACCAGCGTAAACACAATTTATTATTTAAATTTTCTGTAACATATAAAAATTAATTACATTTGAATCCCTTTTTAGTGTTTAATTTTAATTCTGCAGATGGTTTAAAAAATAAATAAACTGAAACGTCAAATATCCTAAAAATGTTTTTAATTAATAATAAAATGACCGATAGCTCCAAAAAAATTTTAATATTATGTGGACGAATTTATTTTTTTAAATGTTTAAATTCTTGTATTTCAGACAATAGGCATTTTGTAAGTATTTAAATTATAACTTATTCTGAATGTACCTAAAACGGTTTCTAGGCCAAATGTGATTTATGTTAAATATGTCAAAATTATCTATATTTTTTAATGTATGTGAATTATTAAGAAATCATTTTAAGTTTTTAACCGAAATAATATTCCATACTATAAATTAGTGATAAAAGAATCCTCTTTCCGACGATTATGACAAGGATTAAAATTCTTTTTAACACTTCACATCCAAATATCTATTGTTATTCTATCCAAATAGTCGATTATTATAGACCGACATTTTTTATTTCTAACCCTTTCCTATGAAAAATATATGTGTCTGACAGATTTTGCCAAAGACATCGGAATAAAGAACACAGGTAGTTTGCGAAGAAAAAAAAAAAAGATAAAAAATTATTTATAACTCTCTCTAGTTCTTGAATAAACTATAGTATAACAGGCAAAATCGGGTCTATTTTCCTGAACTCAAAGCTCTTGGGGGGGGGGGGGCGATCGCCCCCACCGCCCCCCCCCCTTGGATCCGCGCCTGATTCTATAGGATGCAATATGCTGTAAGTATGATGCATAAATAACGTCATTTGTTTATAACAAAATGAATGCATGATGAGCACATAGCATTATGATATTTGAGCTCCATTATTCGCGGTACATCGGTTTAAAAAAAATGATCAAAATCGCTCCATTAGAAGCCGAGAAAATGAAAATTGAAACGTTTTTTTCTTCGTTAATTTTATATTTTTATTAATAAAAACAATTTTTCCTAAGTTTTTGAAATGACGCATATCAAATTTATCTTTATTCAGGTTATTCTGAAGGCTCTCATGCAAAAATCTCCATGTTCCATTTCACATCCACGAAACCCCGATATTTTGCAGATAAGCCCTGGTCTGTTAAGAGATTGGCAGGAAATGGGACAAAGGTGGCATAAAACAGGAAAATATGTAAAGAGTTAAGAGAGGCTTTTAATCATTAGTGGCCAAGGTAAGATTAGAAATGATGATGATGATGAATACTGCAAAATATATCTACTTGAAAAGAATTTTTCCATTGAATTTATTGTAATTTTGAAAATAAAAATTTAATTCCTGTTCAACAGGTTCAAGTTTTTTAAAACTAGGAGAAGTAAGCTAAAAAATCGTATTTTTATAAATTGTTATCTTTTCGATTACTAGACAGACAACTGATTAGTGTTTGTGTTTTTGTTTTATTAAAAATTCCATGCTTTAACTGTCGTAATTAATTCAGCATTGAATTTGTATTTTATTCTTGAGAGTCGCCTTTTCCCTTTAAAAATATAAAAGCTTACGGATTATTAAAAAACATTGAGGGAAAAATGATTAAATTTGGTAAACTTTAAATAATATAAAAATTATTCTGAAAAATAAACTTTTTTCTCTTTTAGAACACCTTTAAAATAAACTTTTATTTATATGTATAATTGAATAAATATTTTATTTTTCCAATATTGTGTCAATATATTATCGGAGAAAATTCAATTTTATATTAATCCTTCCCTGTTCATGCCTTGCGTCCTAAAAGATGTTTGTCCACTATTATTTCGATAACTAATAAGCATAATTTAGAATATTATTATATGTCGCTAAGACGGTATCTAACTACTTTTAAACTAACATATTCAACACCTTTGTAGGGAGCCGCATACCAGTCTTTTAAGAACATGACAAACAGTTTAATTTTTTCGTTTTCATGTTTAATACACAGGTAGCTTCAAAAACCAGACGAGCAAGGGCAATATTTATATGCAATATTATTTATTTTTATTTATCACTAGATCTTATAATAATTACATAAATTACATATACTAATAGAGTGTAGATCGTGTCACACAAAGTAAAAAATACTAGTGCTCATTCTGCAAGTACTTTAAACAAGTCCAGAAAGATCTTTATCTTTTAGGTATTTCTTTAAGCTATAGTAACACTATCCAATAAGAAAACATTTTAAGTTATTTTTATGTTTGTTGGTCAGAGAACCCCTATAACTTTTGAAAGTTTGAGGTAGTTTGTTCCAAATTGATACTATGCTATGTGTTACGTTACGTTGAACATAACTGAAATTAGCTCTATCTGGCAAAAGTACATTCCTGTTTCTTATAGTATAACTATGATTAAATTATACACTTCCAAAGAAAGAAGAATAATTCTTAACTACGTACATTATACACTCATATATGTACAGGCCATACAGTGTTAAAATCTTTCTCTCAATAAAAACATTTTTACAGGTTTCAATTTGTTTCATTTTATAAATTGTTCTGACACATCTTTTTTGCAGTAAAAATATTTTGTCAGTATCTACTGAGTTTCCCCAGAACATAATATCATATCTTACTCTAGATTGTATATAGGCATGATACGCTGTCAGAGCGGCATCAACATTTACCTTATCTGCAATACCGTATGATGCTACCCGCAAGCTGATCCACATGAGATCTCTAGTCCAATCTACGGTCAATTTGAATACCCAAAAACGAAAGGCTCTCCACTGAATTAACTACTCTATTCTTATATTGAACTGATATTTTATGTTCATTACCTACACCAAGGATGAGAAGCTTAGTCTTCGAGACATTTAGCAGCAGGTAATTCGCAGCAAACCACTCATTCAAGTCCACAAGAGCACCCAGGACATAATCACCACATTCCCTTACATTCTCTGCCTTACATATTACTGAGATGTCATCAGCAAATAGCACAACATCACTATCGATGACATTTACTATATCATTTGTATATAATATATAGAGAAGCGGACCCAAAACCGAGCCCTGGGGTACTCCTCTCCATATGTATGTAAGGGTCAGACAGCAACTGCTCCCCACTTACGCTTCTTTTAATTACACGTTGTTTTCTTTGAGTCAGATACGACCCTATGAGCGCCAGAACAACACTCATGATACCACACCGTTCTATTTTTTCCAAAAGCATGCTATGATCCACCCTGTCAAATGCCTTGGACACATCCAAACACAAAGTTGTTGGTCTCATTTAAAGAAGCAATGATATTCTGTATGGCCAGATAGATTGCAGTCACGGTAGACTTACACTTACGGAAACCATTTTGTTGTTCTGCAAGAACATCATTTCTCTCAAGAAATATCACTAATCGACCAAAGATTGCTCTCTCAAACATTTTGTTTACATTCGACAGAAGCGAGATCGATCTGTATTTATCAAACTGGTCCCTAGCATTTTTTCTGTGTATGGGTCTAATCCAGGCCTCCTTATGCGCCCCAGATTATACCCATTTTTAAAGGATAAGTTTATTATATGTGGTAATAAAATAGCGATGATCTCCGCTGCACTCTCAAGGGCAGACACTGGAAGCTCATCACTGCCCACTGATTTTTTTATTTTTTAACAACATTGTATACTTAAATACATTATACTCAACTATTGGTTCAAAGAAAATGCTATGTTTACATGGTGTAGTTTTCGATCAATTTTATTTTTATTTATATTAGAACTAATGTTTAGGAAATAATTGTTAAATTCATTAAGGAGATCAAGATCTTCTCTTTCTGGAAAATAATCAAATATTGAGATTTTTTTTTCATTCGTATTAGTTATTTCTTTTATAAGGGACCAAGTCGCCCTTGTTTTATTTTCCGCTGAATTTGTGTAAGAAGTCAGACTAATAATTTTTGCCTTTTTTAAAACCTGAGTTAGAATGTTTGAGAAGGATGTATAATAATCCTCTGACAGTCTACCTGCCATTACTTCTCTACATAAAAATCTCTTTTTCTTACTAGATATTTTTATACCATTCGTCATACATCTTTTCGACACACAGCATACCTTTTTACTGGAAAAACCTGGTTGATCCCAGACTGGATAATGCTGTTAAACTTATCATATGCCCCATTGACGTCTGCCTCCGTCAGCACTTCATGCCAAGAAACATTCTGTAAACTAAGTGCGAATTGTTCTATTTTACATTTTGAGAAAATTATCTTGTTGACAAAGACCTGCCCACTCTCTACTGACTCGGCTCTCAATGTACTCGTCTGGGCCATATGATCAGAGAGACCAGATGCTATTACCACGTTGTCTTCAAAACTACTAAAGTTTACAAAATTGTTATCCAGTAGAGATTGGGATGTCTTTGTAACTCTAGTAGGTTCAAAAATTGTTTGAGAAAGACAAACTTGCTAGCAAATCCAAAAACCTTATTCTATCATTGCTCTCGAGCATTAAATTAATACTAAAATCAACACAAAGGACAATGTTAAAATTTACATACGTTTCACAAATTTCATTTAAAACATCTTCCACCCTATGAATGAAAGTGTTAAAATGGCTCAGATAAGTTTTATACATTGACAATACAAAAATTTTCCTAACTTTACTTATTATGCAAAATATTTCTATTTCACATTCAATACTTTTTTAATTATATCACTAAGTTTTTGAAAGTGTTTCACATCATCTCTTATTAATATGCACGAGCCTCCATGGGCAGTACTCCCCCTTGCAAACCACAAGATCATTTTATAGCCCTTAACCAATTTCTCCATTTCCCAACCAATGTTCTGTTAGACATACCAAGCTTCGATCATACCCTAGATTTAAACAACAATAGATTTGTTTGAAGGCTGTTTATCGTCGGTGGGGGAGACACTTTTTTGATGTTTGACAAACATAAACATGTTTACTTATCTTGTCTTTTAGTTTAATTGCTTGTCGTGACTTTTTTCGGTGTTTTTAAATGTTAGAAATTATTATAAATGCGAAGTTTACAATTAATATTAACAAAAAGAGGATTTAAAAACTTATTTTTATTGGTAAATATTGTTTACGTACTGAAAATAACAATAATAAAAATTTAGGCAACCATACATTCATACTTTATGTATTCAGAATTGACGTACCGATTATCATATTGTTCCGGACGGCCGGTCTTCAAACAAACTACACACACTGTATTATTTTAATCACTTTTTATTGTCAACCTTACTTTTGACACTTGTCAAATTAATTCAACTTGCGTCGACAAACTCTCAGAATATACTGACCAAGAAAGTCGATCTGGACCCTTTATATACCCTTTTGGTTGATACCGGAAGATTCCCTAATTCTCTAGAAGGTTTTCCATACTACATGGGGTAATCAAAATAAGAAAAAGGAAATATCCGGCGATTTCTAGACCTTCTATCATAGGCGTTCCATGTTAAAAATAAGGAAATCGAATTCTCTAAAAAGTTCCAGACCTTCTTTCATAGTCGTCTCCTGAGGAAATTAACAAAGGTAAAATTACTTAAACTAATTATAAACTTGTAGAAAATATACCTAAAACCCTATGAACTGCAAACTCAAACTAATACTATGAAAGATAAAATGCTACAAAGTTCGTACATTAGAAAATATACCTAAAACTCTACAAACTATGAACACAAACTAATACTAGGAAATATACAATGCTATAAAGTTTGTAACATTGCCCCCCTTCCAAGCCTTGATCGTCCCGATCAACCTTCTTGATCTTGGTAATGGGCCAATCTGTCCAGATGCACGACTTTCATCTTCGCATGAGGGCTTTTCTGAATTCGGTATACCAGATCGTTTAGTCGAGTCACTACGTTGTACGGACCTTCCCATGACTTTTGAAGCTTTGGTGAACGCCCTTTGGTTCTTTTTGGATTGTACAACCAAACTCTTTCACCAACCATGAATCCACCAGTATTGGCCTTGAGGTCATAGCGGGTCTTCATTCTGTCGCTTTCTATTTGTAACTTTTGGCGGACTTCTTCGTGCAACACCTGAAGCTGCTTACTGAGTTGGTTGGTGTAGTCTTCCCAAGTTGCTTCACAATCAGGTGGACGTCCAGTAAGCAAATCGACTGGAAGACGTAATTCTTTTCCAAAGATTACGCTAGCAGGTGTTTTTCCAGTGGTTTCGTGAATGGCTGAACGATAGGCTAGTAAAAATGGCTGAATGCATTTATCCCAGTCATTTTGTTGTTCATTTACTTGTATTCTGATGTAATTCTCCAGTGTTCTATTAAATCTCTCAACCATTCCATCTGACTGTGGATGTAGGGGCGTTGTTCTAGTTTTATGGATTTTCAGAAGCTTGCAAAGGTTCGTAAAAACTTCGGATTCAAAGTTTCTGCCTTGATCAGAATGTATTTCTCCTGGCACCCCATATCTACAAATCCACTCTTCAAACAATATTTCGGCAACGGTGGTGGCTTCTTGATTTGGTATGGCATAGACTTCTGGCCATTTACTGAAGTAATCCATAGCTACCAAAATATAGCGATTCCCGGATTTACTAATAGGGAATGGTCCTGCTATGTCTATAGCAATTCTTTCAAAAGGTACTCCTACATTGTACTGCTTCATTTTACCATGGCTACGGGTCCTCGGTCCTTTACTGGCAGCACAGTCGGTACAAGTTTTGCACCAATCTTTTACATCTGCGCGGCTCCCCAGCCAATAGAACCTCTCTCGAACTTTTTCAAGAGTTTTCATAACCCCTAAGTGTCCGCCACCTACACCATTATGTAAAGCTTGCAGTACTTCTGGAATTCTCTTGGTGGGTAAAACAATCTGGTATTTGTAATCTTTGCCATCAGAGCTCTCCCAAACTCTATTTAATAGACCATTGTGCATAGTCAAGGAATCCCATAAGGCCCAGTAACCTTTGACTTTTTGAGATTTTGACGAGATTTCTTGAAAAGTGGGTCGATTTGAATTATTATTCTTTAATTTAATGATTAGGTTAAGATTTGGATCTTCTTGTTGTTCTTTGGAGATGATTTTGGGATCCCAATCCAAAGAGCATTGTAGTCGTGTCTTTCGGCAATAGAAATCGTCAGGATTTTCTCGCTCTTCATGCCTGTTACAGTGCTTGCATTCTTCTGAACATGGCCTCCTTGACAAACCGTCTGCATTTTTGTGATTCAAGCCTTTTCTATGTTCAATTTTAAAATCGTACTCTTGCAAGCGTTGTAACCATCGTGCTATTTGACCTTCAGGATTTTTAAATTGTAAAAGCCACTTTAATGATGCATGGTCTGTTCGCAGGAGAAATTTTTGGCCATATAGATATTTGTGAAAGTGTTCCACTGCCTTTATAATGGCGAGTAGTTCTTTTCTTGTCACACAGTAATTTCGCTCAGCTTTGCAGAGTACCTTGCTAAAATAAGCAATCACTTTTTCTTGGCCATTTTGTATCTGGGACAAAATTCCACCTATAGAGGAGTTACTAGCGTCAGTATCGACAACAAACATCTGATCGGGCTCAGGATATGACAGTATGGGAGGATTACAAAGTGCCTTCTTTAGTTTATTAAAAGCGGCTTCGCAATCTGCGGACCATTCATAGTTGTTGCTAATTTCAGTCAGTCGATGTAAAGGTCTTGCAATATCGGCGAATCCTTTTATGAATCTTCTATAGTAAGTACAAAGACCTAGAAAACTTCTTAGTTCATGCTTATTTTTCGGTATTGGCCAACTTTGAATGGCTTCTGTCTTTTCTGGATCAGTTCGTACACCTGCTTCTGTGATTATATGTCCCAGGTATTTCACTTCTTTCTGGAAAAATTGACATTTCTTCGGATTAAGCTTTAATTGTGCACTTCTTAGTTTTTTAAATACTTCTTCGACATTGTTTAGGTGATCGTCAAAGGTTTTTCCCAGAATAATGATGTCATCTAGGTAGACTAGGCATGTTTTCCAGGTTAGTCCATGTAAGATTCGTTCCATCAAACGTTCAAAAGTGGCTGGGGCATTGCATAAACCAAAGGGCATAACATTAAATTGCCATAGCCCCATTCCAGTAGAAAATGCGGACTTTTCTTTATCCTCTGGATGAAGCTGTACTTGCCAATAGCCACTTTTTAAGTCCAATGTGGAAAACCATTTTGACCCAGTTAATGTGTCTAGCGTATCATCAATACGGGGTAAAGGAAAACTGTCTTTCTTTGTGACATCATTAAGCCGTCTGAAGTCAACACAGAATCTAGTGGAGCCATCTTTCTTCTTAACTAGTACAACTGGGGATGTCCAGGGACTTTGGGAATGTTCAATAATGCCTTGATTCTGCATGTCCTTAAGCATCTTGTCCACCTCGTCACGTTTTGCTAACGGTATTCTCCTTGGAGCTTGTTTAATTGGAGATGCTTCACCAGTATTTATTCGATGCTCAACTATATTGGTCCTTCCCAAGTCGCTATCCGATAAAGAGAAAACATCCTGATTTCTTCTTAAAAGATCTTCCAGTCTAGCCACCTGAACTTGATTCAGTAAAGGTGTCGACGTATTAACTAGGTTTTGAAGTACCTTAGGTAGACTAGCAGGTAATTTTTCAGGTTGTAACGGGACACCGGTAACTATCACGTCGACAGGTTGACAGGTAGCAATCTTGTCACCTTTCTTGATCTGTTGAGGATAATCTTTCAAATTCAGCATCTTGACAAATATAGTGCTTCTTTTATTTTGGATCAATGTCCTCGCAGGAAGAATTCCTTTTTCATACAGCGAGCAAGCTTGAATTGGTTCAACCAAAACTATTTCGTCTTCTTCGGAATCATCAATCTTTACTTTTACTACACATTCTGAACTTGGCGGTAACATCGTATCTTCAAGAAGTACAACTTCCCGGATCGACACTTGACTATTGTTGGGTAAGTTCAGAACAATTTCTTCATTTCTAGTTCGCAGTACTCGTTGAGAAAGATCAAGGACAAACTTCTGGTGTTCCATGACATTTAGACCTAGTATTACTTCATCCAGAATATCAGCAACAATAACTACATGTTTGAAAGTGGTGTTGCCCAGGGTTATTTTGGCTTCATGTATTCCTTTCACAGGTATTACTTCGCCATTTGCGGTTTGCAGGACATAATGCTTTTCCGGAAGAGAAATTTTACAATGAGCCAAGATGTTCGGCTTTACAATGGTGTGAGTAGAACCAGTGTCTAATACCATTTCACATTCCCGACCGCATACCTTTCCGGGTACTACCAAGCTGGAACCATTGTTTTGCAGCCGGGATACCTTAATTGTTATTGTTGGTGGGGCTTGGTAGCACCTAGCCAGCTTTCGCCCCTCTAAGCTGGCTACTGGAAGTTTTCCTGATTCTGATCACTGTCAGGAGCAGTACTGCCGGTACAGCGGCTTTGTACATGCCCCTCTTGGCCACATTTCCAACAACGAATTCTTTTTCTGCTGTGGAAGGTTGTGTTTTTGTTGTCATGCGTCTTTTGTCTGTTTAAAAATTCCTGCATCTCCTTCATTAACTTCATAAAGAATTCCTCATTGGTATTGCGGTCATCCTGGGAAACACTGACTCTTCTTATGACTCTTGCTTGGTTCCTTGAGGTCTGTTTGGCTGTCTCAAACTGAAGGGCATAAGCAAGAGCCTCGGATATTCTCTTCAGTCTGGCCATTCTTAGTGTCTGACTTGTTTCTGGGTCGCGTAGACCTTCAATAAAACTATTTACTGCTAACTCTTGCTTTATTTCTTCTGGGTACGTTGGGTAGGTCAAATTTATTAACCTCATGATATCCGCCTCATATTCTTGAAGACTTTCGTTATATTTTTGTCTTCTTCCTTGGAGTTGGGCTTTATAAACTTCTTGGAGGTGGGCTTCCCCATAGCGCATCTCCAGAAAACTAACAATGAACTCGTAATCATTCTGTTTTTCTTCCGGAATGTTACGTAGGACCTCCATAGCTTCACCTCGTAGTGCTAGAACAAGAGCACGTGCTTTTTCCGGTAAACTCCAGTTATTGCCGGTGGCGGCGGCTTCGAACTGACGGACATAGGTAAGCCAAGGTACTTTGCCGTCGAAGGTAGGTGGCTTCATCACACTGGCTGCAGGAACACCATCTACTTTTATTATACCTGTACTGACTACCTTCTCGATTTGAAAATGTAGGTGTTGCATCTGTTTCTGGATTCCCGCCACCTCATGTTGTACTTCGCAATGTACGTCTTCTCTAATTTTGCTCATCTTCTGTTGCATTTCTTGTTCAATGCGCGTCATGTCTTCTTTCATTTCTTGTTTCAAATCTTCTTGACTTGTTTTAAGTTCATGTCTCATGTCCTCTAGGTTTGTTTTTAGTTCTTGTTTTATGCTTTCTTGATTTTTCTTAATGTCCTCTCTCAGTTCTTGTTTCATATCATCTAGATTTTTCGTCATACCTTCTTGGCTTGTCTTTAATTCTTGTTGAATATCGTCTAGATTTTTCGTCATACCTTCCTGGCTTGTCTTTAATTCTTGTTTCATATCGTCTTGATTTTTCGTCATATCTTCTTTCAATTCTTGTTTCATCTCTTCTTGGCTTTTCTTCATATCATCTTGATTTTTCGTCATATCTTCTTTCAATTCTTGTTTCATCTCTTCTTGGCTTTTCTTCATATCATCTTGGCTTGTTTTCATGTCTTGGATCATCATCAGTATTTGATTCAAACTAGCTTGAAGTTGTTCGTCCATTTTTGCTTTCTGGCTTCTAGTTTCCACTGGCATACAATTTCAGTTTATTTTTTTTTTCCTTCTTTTTCTAATTTTCTAACCTAAACTAACCTCTTCTG